>CM077656.1:8372085-8594585 GCA_039707465.1 Rhabdophis nuchalis
AATAATAATAATAATAATAATAATAATAATAATAATAATCTTTATTGTCATTGTAAAAATTACAATGAAATTGGTTTTAACTTCACTGGTGCAAAATTATAACAGAAACAAAAAAGAGAGAAATTGATCATTGATGTTGTCTCTAAATCGTCTCCTTCCCTCACCTTTGGATAATTTAATTTTAATTTATTTAGATTCATAGAACCGCCCTTCTCCATTGAGATGGACCCAGGGCGGTGCACAGGAAATTAAAATCAATAAATAACAATAAATACAGAAAAGTTAAGAATAAATTAAACTAAAAACCTGTGCTAAAAATCCCAATGAAAATTCTAAAATGCATTTACTCATTGGCTAAGCTAGGCCGGCTTGATGGAACTGATAAGTCTTAAGTGAGCAGCGAAAGAGGGGAAGGTCTGAGATGGTCCAAAGTTCGGGGGGTAGGTTGTTCCAGAGGGATAGATTTTGCTAACCAAACATTTATGCAAAAAAAGTTTTGTTTCCTGTAAAATGTTTACTCTGATTGTAGTATATACAAGACTGTTGTGATCTAGTCGTGACAGTCACGTCGCTCATGTTTCTTTATCTTTGAAAGTACAACTCTCCAAATATTCGAAACCGTTCAGGAGTTCTTCCATATTGGCAACAAAGATATTGCTATGACAGGTTCAGCAAGAACAGATTTAAATACTTTCTTCCAGGTCTACTTTGCCACTAGGTAAATCCAGAATAGGTTACAACCCTGGATTAACAAATATTGCTGTCCTTTAATCGAAATATCGTTCCTTTCCTCCTCATTCATTGGAATGATACTGCATGCATTACTAAAGCAATTTCTTGTTGATACTTCTTTGCTATCTCCCATGGTAATGGTGCAATTACAGTACTAGCTGTATCAGCGTTAATTGCTTATTTATGAAAGCTTGTGAATTAAGAATCCTTCTGAGCACTGCATCTTGTGTCACCAAGAGTATGCATTAACATGATGGCTAATTAAGCTACTGTACTAAAGCAAGTCTTCAGGATAGCATATTCATTACTGGCTCCTTTGATAAGGCTTTGATTAATCCTTACTAAATATATAAGAAAACAAATATGAAAAGATTACTTTGCTGCTTGGATGGGCTTGCCGTTCCCTCTTGCAACTAGCTGGGAAATATTTAATAGGCCACCAGATGTCACTATGACCTTCCTTCTGTAATGAAGTGTAATACATGAATAATTCGCATCTAATACAGATTCAGCTGAACATTTGCACAGCTTTGCCTAGGATCTGAAGTATTTACTGCAAGCATTTCAGAAAAGGGACAGCAAGTATGTGGCTAAATGGTTTTCTGAAATTCCAGCAGCCAAGGAAAGAAAGACAAGGAGCAATATTGACTCTTAATTAATGTTGTCCCCCCAAATAATGGTAGATGAAATTTCCATGTTCTTATTGAGAACTGTTTTCATACAGTACGTTTTGTTGAAAATCATTTAGCGATTCTTTTTTCAAGATTTTGCTGATGGTATTTGAAACGACAGTATCCTGGCAGTATTTAAATGAGCCTTTAAAAACTGGCTCTGTTTCCAGGCCCAGGATCCTAGTGATAATGGTGTGAAGTTTCCAAAAGCTGACCTAATTAATTTACGAACCTTGAGATAAAGTTAAAAAAAAACCCATTTATTTATTAGGATCAACATTTTGGCATGTTCTTCTGTGGAGCCGAAACTGAATTCCGCTTAATGGCATCTGAACTTTACCCCCTGTATCCCCTCCCTTCTGTCTGTGTCATAAATCGCATCCACCAACAAGGTGCGATGGCAGGCTATGGACATGCGCATTTGACACGCCAGCTGTGGGAATATGAGACCTGACTCTGGCCAAAGGTAAGCATGGCGTTCTCCTCCCTTTCCCTATGTTGATTTGATAGTAGTCATGGAAATGCTTTACAATTTGACAAAGGGGTCTCTTGTGTGGTGTTTTCTTCTTTTCAACTGTTATTTTTTCTTCCATTCACCTTTTTAACTATTATATATATTCTTTCTTTTAATATTTTGTTTTTATTATATTCTCTGAGGCAGGGGTCCTCAAACCAATCTGGATGCAGCCTCTTTGAATCTGGGCCACAAATGCGACTGGTGTCTACACAAAGCGCCACTCATATGAGTGGTGGGCAAGCATGTGTGCATGAATCCCCATTCACAGGGGCAGTGGGCCCTTCTGCTCCTGCACAAAGTTGCACTGGTGTGAGTGGGGGGGGGGGCTCTTGAGTGGATGGCGTTTGTGCTCATGCGCAAAGCTATACTCGTGCGAATGGAGCTTCTCTCCATCCATGGAGAATTGTCCGCTCATGTGAGTGGAGCTTTGTGCACAAGCACACATGCCCTCCGCTCAAGCACCCTCTGCTTGCATGAGTTCAGCTTCACCCGCGGGCGCAACCACCCTCCGTTCACACAAGAAGTTCCATTCCCATGAGTGGACGCACTTGCACCTGCTACTCACATGCCCCCCTCGGCTGGTTAGAGACCGCTGCTCTAAGCTGCCTGAAGGCGTAACGGATGGGGGGATTTTGTATGTTCTGTAGACAAACAAACAAACAATAAATAAACCTAGATTAAGGCAATCTATTTTGAGGTCTGCCAGAATGAATTTTATCTCAGCATGAATGAATCAAAGAATCATAGGGCTGGAAAGGACTTTGGAGGTCTACTGGTTTAACACCTGCCCAAGGCATCAGTCGTTATGAATGAATATTCTACCTCTTTTTGAAAATCTCCAGTGATGGCGTCCCCACAACTTCAGGAGGCAGGATGACCCATGGGTTAATTGTTCTCACTTTCAGGAAATGCTGCTGAATCAGGTACTTTGGTCTGAGGAAATGTTGTTTTGTTCCACTGTGTACTAACCTGTATATTGTTGAAATGACAATAAAATTTACTTGACTTTAATTAATTCGGCAAAATCAATTATGTGGGACATTAGCGCTTGTGTTTTTGTCAACCTGGTTTGGGACTTAATGTGTAGTTTGTGCCCAGCTATTAAGTTCTAACAGACATGTATGCAATGATACATAGTGGAGCGGCTTGGATCTTTTGTAGCAGAAGAAGTCCTAGTATTAAATGGTCACTGTTTCTCAACCTTGGCAACTTGAAGAGGACTGGACTTCAACTCCCAGAATTCCCCAGCCAGGGAATGCTGGCTGGGGAATTCTGGTAGTTGAAGTCCGGACCTCTTCAAGTTGCCAAGGTTGAGAAACACTGTATTAGGTGAATAAGGTATTTGGTGTAATGATGAACAGTGTCAAGAGAATAACTGAAAAGCTTGGACTACCCGTGTGGGGTAATGTTACACGATCAAAAAGAGAAAGGATTTTTAAAATTATAGCAGCATCAAAAAAATAATAATACCCAAGTAACCTGTAGTGATTCCAGATGCCACTTATATCTATTGTGCAACAGCTCTGGATAGTATAGCTAATATTGAACAGTTGGGGACTTATAAATCAGCATCATCTGGAGGGACACAAATTCACCATTTTTGAATGAAAGGGAATGTGCCTTGTTATCCTATGAATAACTATTTTTTTTAAAGATGATTTCTTATTAGTCTGTAGGGGTAGATAAAACTGTCATTGTCAATTTCTCAGAATTTTTAAAGTCTCCATTTTCTCCCACTCTATTTTGAAGACAAATGTAATAATAATAATAAAAAAATAACCGTGGTGTTGTCATTCATCTCTCCTGGCCAAATTCAGCTATTTCAGAGATAGATTGTTTGGCATGTTGCTGTTAAACATGAGAAATTTCTCAGCAGAATGAGATGACAACTCTAGCTGTCCTTGCAAACACAGATATTCAGAACCTTAAATTGCCAAATATGAAATACTCAAAGCACACCACTAGAATTGCTACTTTCATTTTATTTCGTTTGTCATTGTTTCATTTTAAAATATCTCTAAGACTGTGAATATGCATGATACTTTATGTCCTAGGTAGACAATAATAACCTGATCTAGAATTATTGATCATCTTATGGTTCATTGTTAAGATAATACTGTAAGAGTTAAGTGTGTGATACAGATTATGTGTGGGAACTATAGCAATTGCCCTATAGCCCTGGTGGCGAACTAATGGCACTGGTGCCAGAGATGGCATGCAGAGCCGTCTCTGTGGGCACACGTACCATCTCCAACTGCTCTTCTAATTTTTGGTGCGCACATGCATGCTGGCCAGCTGGTCTTTGTGGGTGGGTGTGGCTTGAACATGGCTCAAAAATGGTCAAAGAAAGCCAAAAAATGGACTGAAAATGGCCCAAAAACCAACTTGAAAATGAGCCAGAAAACAGCATGCGCACACCAGTGATTTTGAGTTTCTGGTATTATGAGCCCTTGAAGACCAGCTGGCTGGTGCACATGCTGGAAACCCAAAGACCAGCTGGCCAGTGCATGCACACCAGTCAGCTGGTCTTTGGGTTTCTGGTGCTCCGGTGTGTGTGTTTGGGCGCTTGGTTCTGAAAAGATTCGCCATAACTGCCTCATAGTCTCCCTTCAGGAAGCAATTTATAGGAAGCTGATCAAGTCCGGCCAGTAGAACTAATTTCTTAAAGTGAAATAGATATCCATCATATACTGATTTCAAGGAATTATAATTATTCCTCAGCAAAACTATTTTAAGTATAATAATCAGACAGCAGACTTTGATGCTTATTGAGAATCCTTTTTGCATATTTGCCCTAGATTCTTTTTTCATGTCCTCCATGGGGTCATCTTGTTACTACGGTATGCAGGAAAAGTATGCTGCAGCAGTGTATTAGTGTAGCCAGGCTCAAATAAATGGAAGATGCCAAGATCCTTTGAGTTGTTGTCATCTCTGAACAGATGGAGGAAAACCCTTGTTCTCTTCCCAACAAGAATGTTTCCCTGGCCCACTCATCTAATTTAATAAGTGTATTAAACATTTGAAGTCCTCAATGATTTAGAACAGAGGTCTTCAAACTTGGCAACTTTAAGACTTATGGACTTCTACTCCCAGATTTCTTCAGCCAGCAAAGTCTACAAGTCTTAAAGCTGCCAAGTTTGGGGATCCCTGATTTAGAAGCTATTTTGCACAGAAAAATCTCTACATGGTATTCTCTGAAATTCTTGGGTTTCTAGCTAATTTGGAGTTTGCGGAATAAACATTGAAGCAAGGGGACGTTAAAGGAGACTGAAATAAGCAACATTGTGTTTATCAAATTATTTATAGGACCAGGGGCCCTTCCCCAACCTGCTGTGGTGAACCCAAGTGGCAAGGAGGGTCTCTAAATTTTGAGTCACCAAGGGATCCTTTTGTTTTATGGCCCTTCACATTATCCCTCCCTCTCTACTCCCGGAGCTGCTGATTTTAGGCACCAGCAAGGGAAGGTTGTCTATTAAGGAGTGCCTACTGCACATAAGAGGAAAATATTTATGTAATTGATAGCAAGGCAAAATGTGTAATTGCTCAGCTTTTAAGAGTAAATAGGAAAAATAGATTATTTCAGCAACCTTATTTAAGTTAATTAATTCAAAAATGAAGGCCAATCACAGACACATGGAAGAGATTGAATAGCCATTTGTCGGGAATGATATAGGGCAGGGGTCTGCAAAGTTGGCTCTTTTAAGACTGGTGGACTTCAACTTCCAGAATTCCCCAGCCAGCTTTGCTGGCTGGGGCATTCTGGGAGTTGAAGTCCACCAGTCTTAAAAGAGCCACCTTTGCAGACCCCTGGTATAGGGCAATGATGGCTAACCTTTTTGCCATTGTGTGCTGAAAGTATGCATGCACGTGTGACAGAATGTGTGTGCATGGCACTGCATGCCCAAACCCATCATGCAATGTGCCCCCTCCCCCTTAGCCCATTCTGGTCCTAGCAGGCCTTCCTGCAGTCTCCTGGGACCAAAAACAGGACCCGGGGGTGGTGGTGGTGCACTGTGCCGTCTGCGCCTCACACATGCATGTGCGATCCCCCCATGCATGCACATGAATCTCCTGCATGCGCCTTGCCCCCCCCTCACATGCGACGCAGAGACCTGAAAAATCAGCTGGCCATCTGGAGGCACCCGTGAGTGCGAGGTGGAGCTGAACTGGGGTGATGGCTTGCGTGCCCGCAGGGAGGGTTCTGCATGTCACAGGTTGCACACATGCCATAGGTTCGCCATAATGGCTATAGGGTCTTCTGCTTGGGCAGGAGGTTGGACTAGAAGTCCTCCAAATTCCCTTCCAACTTTGTTATTCTGTATCTTTTAAATGTACTGGGATCCAGCATCCTCTAACTGAGAGAGTATTTTTGACCCCCTAGTGTAGGATCTGGACTTTATCATTTCTGAGAAAGCTGTTCTCTAGACAGGTAGAACTTTTTGGAAACTATAACCATATGTTCAATCAAGTTAGTATGATAAAGATATATTGCGCACTTCCTCATGTGTAGACCATCTGGACATAATAGGCAACTAGTTGCTTAAAATGAAATATCTGAGCATTAAATTCTTGCAGCATGTGAAAAATGAGCATCAGATTTATATAGAACAATTAACTGAATTCATACAGGAAAAGAAATCCCCCCCCCCCCCCCCAGATTAAGTTAACATATTTGTGGAAGGCATTCGGAAAATAGAACTATTTAGAAGTAGTGGCTTAATTATGATTATAAGGATTGTTATCCCAAATTGCATCCTTATATTTAAAAAAAATATTTGAGATGTGTGTATCTTCTACCTGTTGTATAAATCTTGCTGTGCAAAATAAATTACACGTATAAATGAACACTGTATGTATTGCTTGCTACACAATTGAATTGAAGTACAAAGGTACAATGTGGAGTTATCATGGGAGCGATCCATTGGAAAGGTAAAAAACCAGCAGTAAAGCTCAGCTAACTGTATGTTTGAAAATATAGCTAGTAAGATATGAATTAAAAGAATGGTTAGGATTTCTGCTTTAAAACAGCCAATCTCAAATCTGAGTCTATTAAATCTATGTCCGTGATTTTTCCATTGGGTATCTACGTATTTCTGAATATAACGATCTGCTGCTTGGTCATCTCAGCAATTATTCAATAAACATATGAAATAAGATGAGCCCCTAATCATAACAGTGTGTAGTTTCAATATTTTTAATTCAATGTTCTGTTCTTCTTTCATCCTCCAGATTGCAAACAATGTGTCAAATTAAGATAATTACACTGAAGGAATTCAGAAACCTAAACATAAAAGAGCTTTTGGAAGATATAGTACTTTTTCAGATTATCACAACAGGGCGATAATCATTGGTATAACATCAAGCTCTTTTCAAATGTTTCTGCAGTCTAGCTCTGTGTTCAATATATAGGGAGTAGAATCATCCCAAATCATGCGAGACTGTCTTCTACCCCATACATTCCTTCGACCGCTCCGCTCCCACAGAGAGGGCCTTGTCAGGGTGCCGTCGGCCGGGCAATGCCGGTTGGTGACACCCAGGGGAACGGCCTTCTCTGTGGCGGGCCCTACCCTCTGGAATGACTTGCCCCCTGAATTACGCACCACCTCAGACCTCCGCCAGCGTCTGAAAATGCACCTTTTCCAACAAGCCGGCCTAGCATAACCTCCCGTTTTGACTGTTTTTAGATAGATTTTAATTTGGGGGATTTTATACGATTTTAGCACGATTTTAGCTTTTTAAAATTTTATATTTTTTGTTATTTGTATTGTTTTTTAAATTTCCTGTGTGCCGCCCTGGGTCCTTTTTTGGAGAAGGTGCGGGGTATAAATTTGAATAAAATAAAAAAATACAATAAAAGCACAGTTTTTAAAGGGATTTTGCAAAGGAGCCTCTACACATGGCAGTTTCCCTAGCACAATATGTGGCTTCATTCCATGGAGCAGTATGTGAACAAATTGTGCTTTTGATGTGGTTGGTTGATTCATCTAACCAACCAAGAAATGAAATTCTTTAGGTTTTTCGAATTCCAGAGCAAGACAGACAAAACCAATTGCTAAAGCTCTCTTTCCTTTCTTTTCTCATTCACTCCTTTGGATTTATGTTGCTACCTTACTGTGTATTACAGTATCCACATGTTTTTAGTTCCAAAACTTGCTTTGCTATGTCCTGTGCCTGTGAGTGGCCCAAAATATTTGGGAATCTAAAAAGCAAATAGAGCTTGTTGCGGTAATTGTCAAACCTTGAAATAATAAAGCTGTGATTAGTTATCAATATGGCATCTTCCTCTGCACAGGTTTCAAGTTGCAGACCAGTGCAGATCCCACAGGCTATATATTCCATTTGCTGATTCAGTAGGAGCTGGGACCCAATAAAATCCACCAAGTTGTAGACCTGCACTCGTAGTAGGTATGCAATCTTGTTCAGATCCAGCACTGGTGAACCTGTAGCTTCTGGAGAGTTGGATTTTTTCTGCTTGCTTCATCCCAATAAATGCCTTACATTTGCAGACATCAGGAAAACATTATCCTAGAGTCCTAGTGGACAACCATTTAAATATGAGCCAGCAGTGTGCAGCAGCTGCCAAAAAAGCCAACACAGTTCTAGGCTACAAAAGCAGAAGGATAGAATCAAGATCCCGTGAAGTGTTAATGCCACTTTATAATGCCTTGGTAAGGCTACACTTGGAATATTTGCATCCAGTTTTGGTTACCACGATGTAGAAAAGATGTGAAGACTCTAGAAAGAATGCAGAGAAGAGCAACAATGATGATTAGGGGACTGGAGACTAAAACATATGAAGAATATTTGCAGGAACTGGCAATGTCTAATGTAATGAAAAGAAAGACTAGGGGAGACATGATAGCAGTGTTCCGATATCTCAGAGGGTGCCACAAAGAAGAGGGAGTCAAGCTATTCTCCAAGGCACCTGAGGGTAGAACAAGAAGCAATGGGTGGAAACTAATCAAGGAGAGAAGCAACTTAGAACTGAGGAGAAATTTCCTGACAGTTAGAACAATTAATCAGTGGAACAACTTGCCTCCAGAAGTTGTGAATGCCCCAACACTGGAAGCCTTTAAGAAGATGTTGGATAGCCATTTGTCTATAACGGTATCTTGGTATGCCAGACCTGGATAAAATTATGCAACACTGTACCACAGCATATTAATGAAACCTAACCCCAAACTGATAGATGAGCTATGCTAGGAATTTCCTAACGATGCTGGAAAGCTTAGAGGAGGAAAACACACGTACCATAAAAAGTAGTGGCCAAAGGCTCAATTCTCCATCTATATTGATTGGAACAACTCACTCAGAAAGGAGTGTAAGCACTGCAAAACTGCCTTCTGGACTACTGCAAGCCCAAATTCTTGCAGGCAGTCCAAAAGAATATCATGGTCAATGATGTCAAACACAACTGAGAGATCTAATAGGACCAGGAGAATAACACTCGTTCTTTCCAAATTCTGGTGGTGATCATTCACAGATCAATGCAGTTTTTCCCCACTACAGTTTTTCCTCACTGCCTTTATTGAAAGGGATTAGGAAAATCTGATTCATCCATCATTCTTTGAAATTATAGCCCTACCACCTTCTCCAAAAAGATGTTGTCCAGTTCTGTGGAAGCACCCGGAGAAGTCCCTCTCTGTTCGAGCGAATTGGTCAAAGGGATGTATGGGGCAGGATGCGATCTCGCAGATAGCTAGGTCCCGTGCCATGGAGCGCTTTAAAGATGGCAATCAGCACCTTGAAGTGGACCCGAAAGACCACAGGCAGCCAATGCAGCATGAGTCTACCCAAGACGTAGCAGAACTCATATTGCCAAGAAGCCTATCTACTTCTTCATAGACACAAGATTGAAGACAGTTTTGAGCCATTCCCAGCCACACGTTGCTGTGGCCCAGTCTGGTTAAATGGCCAACCAATCTGTGTGAAGATCTACACCTGCACACAGAAACATGTACACATAACCACCGTATAACCCCCAACCTACCTAACTACTGTATTTCTCCACCTACCTACCTACCTACCTACCTACCTACCTACCTACCTACCTACCTACCTACCGTATTTCTCCCTCTCTATCCCTCTACCTACCTACCTACTTTGAAGTGGAGAAGGGTTCCATGTGAACAGCAGTTGAACATGGGTCAGTCAATCCTGAGAGATAGGCAAGTGTCCTTCCGAAGGGACAGGTAATGGCCTCCGTCGCCCTCGGCCTCTCTCTCTCTAACCCTCTACTGTATTTCTCCCTCTCTCTTTCTATCCCCCTACTGTATTTCTCCCTCCCTCTCTCTATCCCCCTGCCTGCCTGCCTGCCTGCCTGCCTACCTACTTACCTACCTACCTACCTATCTACTGTATTTGTCCCTCTCTCTATCCCCCTACCTACCTACTGCATTTCTCCCTCCCTCTCTCTATCCCTATAGCTGCCTACCTACCTAGTGTATTTCTCCTTGAAATACAGTAGGTATTATGACATTTTGTATTATGTCATCCTGTGACTCACTACTCTCTCTGTATCCATCTACCTACATTTTTTACATTTCCATTGCATGTACCTGGCACAGGTGTGACATCTACGCAATCTATATATACAGGCCTAACAGGAAGCTGTAACAATATTATCCACTTCATCAATAAAGTCCTGTAGAAAGGATGATGTAATCAGGGAAACTGGTTAGCTCAAGGCATAGAGAAGCCTGCTTCGAATGCTGGAGAGCACCAGTTCAAATCCCTGTAGGGAAAGTATGGCCAGCTGACGAGGGCTAAGGAGCCCGAAATGGATCCATCCTGGTCTCTTAATTAATTATTATTAATCATCCCTTAAAGAAATTTAACATATATATATATATATATATATATATATATATATATATATATATATATATATATATATATATATATATATATATATATATATATATATATATATATATATATATATATATATATATATATATATCATTGGTGCTGTATTTGTAAGGAATGTTGTGTGAAAATTTGGAAGCGATCGGTGCAGTACTTTCGGAGATTATCAGTTTTGAACAAACTCATAGTTACATTTTTATTTATATAGATTGACTTAGCATTTACTAACAGCAATCTGAGGCTGCAACAAGACATTGAGATTTATCATACACAGAGAAAATGTCTTGCTGGACTGGGAAAGCCATTCTTTGTTCATTCATGGGCACCTGCAATTCAATTAGCACTGATTGTTGGCAGTTAAATATTTTCTGGCAAGTTGCTCCCATCTTCTGCCTCTCTATTAGAAAGGATGAATCCCTGTCATGCCTGCTGCTTCAGGAAAACAGTTTGCTAACTGCTTTCAGAGAGATTGATGCGAATTGTGTTAACCTTCCATTAAAACAACTTGCAATAGTCTGCCAGTCTAACAGAAGAGAGTGTGGCAAAGCTGGTAATATTGATTGTTACGTCTTAATGATCTGTTTTTCATCACATTCAAGAAATAACTATTTCCTGATAAGACACCTTTTATTTGAACCAATAAATAACTGAACGTTGTATGTATTTCTTTATGAAATAAGTAAAAGATAATCAGACTCATTGTTTTGTCAATTTAAACAATTATTATAAGAGCAAGATTTAGGGGGATAGATAAGTTTATATAATTCGTATTCTATGGCATTCAATTTTACCGTTGATTGGTACAAACTATATTTAATTTAAATTTCTCAGAAACAATCAGATAAACAGGAGAGATGACTTTACAAACAAATGATTATTAAACTCCACAGAGAGCCTGTGTTTCTGTAGAAGCCAAAATAGCATTGGGAAGGAACATGGCACACATATTGTGGGCATCTGCTGAAACGCTCCTTCTGAAGCTAGTGACCGTCTGCTATAAAAGGCAATGACTAAGGGTAATGTCACTCCACCTTTTGCTCTGGAGGAATTGAGGTCTGGTTACCCATTTTTTTGGGTATTGTTGGTCTGGCCTAGTTCTATTATGCGTAAGTAAGTAAAGTAAGTAAAAAGTAAGTAAGTAAGTAAGTAAGTAAACTATTCAGCAGCAATTTGATTTGAGCCAGTATGCTGAATTTCAGCCAGTAAATTGAATTATCTAGAAAATGTGGAATACATATCAACAAGAGAGAATTTTAGGCTTTTCACCTCACATGATACATTGAGAGAGAAAAGGCAATGTAGGAAAATAACTTTCTAAGAAAGCTTTTTACCCCACCTCAAACGTTACGTAGAAGCTTGGATCAGATGAAAAGAATCATGATTTGATGATGTTCATCCATCGTGTTTGAAGGGGACCTTGACATCCTAATAGGTTGTGGGTTGTCCACAATGTGTCCACAGCTGGCTGGTAAGGCCGATATGGGCACAAAATGTTCTGCCGCATGTTGGGCAGACATGTGTGGGCACCATTGTTAAAGTATTTGCATCTCTGGCTTTGAGGAGTGCTCGCTTCTCTTGTGCTATGTCTGTTCTTCTGTCCTCCAGCCTTGGTGGATCAGCGTGCGCCATGTTGATCGATCTTGTGCCAGGGCTTCCTAGGAGGTGGTGTTGATATCCAGGAACTTGAAGGAGGCTTTGAATGTGTCTTTGTGTTGCTTCCTTTGTCCCCCTATGCAATTGCTCTCCTTGAGACAGCTCACCCTAGCTGTTTGGGGATGTGATGCTCTGGCATCTTTGCAACATGGTCTGCCCAGTTTGTCAGGGTGTGAACTGATGGCAGGCCTGCTCTGGAGAGGACCTCTGTGTCTGGCACCTTGTCCTGCCACCGGATCCTCAGTATTCTACAGAGGCAAGTCGTATGGAAGTGGTTCAATTGCCTAGCGTGCCTCCTGTACACAGTCCAAGTCCCACTGGTAAACATCAGGGTAGTTTCAGTAGACTTTGAGCTTTGCAGCAAGGCTTATTCCACGGCGGTCCCTCACGTTGGTCAGTAGTCTGCCAAATGCAGAGTTTGCCTTCGTAATTCTGCAGTTGACCTCAATGTCAATTAGTCCCATTAGTTCTGCATGCAGGGAGTCCTTGACTTATGACCCCAATTGAGTTGCTAAGTGAGAAATTTGTTAAGTGAGTGTTGCCCCATTTTATGACCTTTCTTGCCATATTTGTTAAGCGAATCACTGCAGTTGTTATGTTAGTAACATGGTAGTTAAGTGAATCTGGCTTCCTCATTGGCTTTGCTTGTCAGAAGGTCGCAAAAGATTATCACATGACCTCAGAATGCTGTAACCATATTAATATGAACCAGTTGCCAATCATCTAATGTAAATCATGTGAGCATGGGGATGCTGTAACAGTATTAATAATAATAATAATAATAATAATAATAATAATAATAATAATAATAATAATAATAATAATAATAATAATAATAATAATAATAATAATAATAATAATAATAATATTTAATTTTGTATACCGCGTCCTCTCCCCAAGGGGACTCGGAGCGGTGCACAGGGAAATTAAAACATATAAAAATATATACAAACAATAAATACAATAAAAGCAGATTAAATTGATCGTCCCTGCGCTAAAAACCTCATTAAAACTAAATTCCCTAAACACCCCAGAGGTAGAGACTAACCAAGGCTGGCCAGACAGAAAAAGTGTGTTTTCAGTTTTCGACGGAAGGAGCGGAGGTCCGTAGTTGTTCTAATGTCGGGGGGGAGGTCGTTCCAGAGGGCTGGGCCCGCCACAGAGAAGGCCCTTCCCCTGGGCGTCGCCCGCTGACACAGTCTAGTGGACGGCACCCGGAGAAGTCCCTCTCTGTGGGAGCGGATCGGCCGTGAGGATGTATGGGGCAGGATCCGATCCCGCAGATAGCTAGGTCCCGAGCCATGGAGCGTTTTAAAGATGACAACCAACACCTTGAAGCGCACCCGAAAGACGACAGGCAGCCAGTGCAGCTCACGCAAGAGCGGTGTTACATGGGCGTACCTTGCGGTCCCCATTATTGCTCGCGCGGCTGCATTCTGGACCAGCTGAAGTCTTCGGGTGCACCTCAAGGGGAGCCCCATGTAGAGAGAGTTACAATAGTCCAGTCAGGATGTCACGAGAGCATGAGTGACTGTGCAAAGGGCATCCCGATCCAATAGGGGGCGCAACTGGCGAACCAGGCGAACCTGGTAAAACGCCTTCCTAGCCACGGCTGTCACTTGATCTTCCATGGACAGCCGGGCATCCAGGAGGACACCCAAATTGCGCGCCCCATCCACAGGGGCAAGATGTTTGCCCCCTATGGCCAGCGATGGAGTGAGCTGGTTGAATCGGGCGGCCGGAAACCACAGCCACTCGGTCTTGGTCGGGTTGAGCCTGAGTCCGTTACTTCCCATCCAGGCACTGGCACATCACCGCTACGGCATCGTTGGGGTGGTTTGGGGTAGATATATACAGCTGAGTGTCATCAGCGTAGAGATGGTACTCTACCCCAAAACCACGGATGATCTCACCCAGCGGCTTCATGTATGTGTTGAACAGGAGAGGTGAGAGGACCGACCCCTGAGGCACCCCACATGTAAGAGGTCTCGAGGTCGACCTCTGCTCTCCTGCCAACACAAATTGCAATCGGCCAGAGAGGTAGGAGGAGAACCACCGTAAAACGGTGCCTCCCACCCCCAACCCCCCCAGCCGATGCAATAGGATACCATGGTCGATGGTATCGAAAGCCGCCGAGAAGTCTAATAGGACCAGGATGGAGGAACAACCCCCATCTCTGGCCCTCCAGAGATCATCGACCAACGCGACCAATGCCGTCTCAGTGCTATGCCCGGGCCGAAAGCCGGACTGGCGCGGGTCTAGATAATCAACTTCCTCCAGGTGACGGGGAAACTGTTGTGCCACCACACTCTCAACAACCTTCACCAAAAAGGGAAGGTTGGAGACTGGACGATAGTTGTTTAATAGAGCTGGATCCAAAGAGGGCTTCTTAAGGAGGGGCCTCACCATAGCCTCTTTTAGGGAAGCAGGCAAGGAACCCTCACTTAAGGATGCGTTGACAACCTCTTGGAGCCAGCCTCGTGTCACCTCCCAGGATGCCAGTACAAGCCAGGAGGGACACGGGTCCAATAAACATGTGGTGGCTCGCAGTCGCCCACGTAACCTGTCCATATTCTCGGAAGTAACGGAGTCAAACTCCTCCCAAACAAGATCTGTCTCGTGGCATCCCACTGGGCCATCAATGGGGGCTAGTTCGTTCTGTATCTGAGCGGTTTTCTCCTGCAGAAAAATCACAAATTCCTCTGCTCTACCCTGTAACGGGGCTTCCTGCACCCTCTGTTGAAGGAGGGAGCGGGTCACCCTAAACAGGGCGGCAGGGCGGTTGTCTGCGGATGCTATGAGAGTAGCACAATGATGATGTTTGGCCACTCTCAGCGCCACAATGTAAGTCCGTAAATGGGCTCTTACCTGTGTTCGGTCAGATTCAAATCGGGTAGACCTCCATCTTCTCTCTAGGCATCTCTTGCGGCGTTTCATCACCCCCAGCTCTTCGGTAAACCAAGGAGCCAGGGTGTTTCGCCGCCGCAAGAGAGGCCGCAAGGGCGCGACCCGATCCAAGGCTCCCGTGGTCGCAGTATTCCATGCGGCCACGAGGTCCTCCATCGGGGCGCGGGTCAGGGGTACAGGAAATGGCCCAAGCGCCGCCTGGAACCCATCCGGGTCCATCAGGCGCCTGGGGCGGAACCAGATTGGTAACTCAGGTTCCGCCTCCCCGCGGAGGGGGGCAGCGGTCGGAAAGTCGAGCCGGAGAAGTGAGTGGTCTGACCATGACAAGGGCGTGATGACTATATCCCCTATACCCAGATCACTCTTCCATTGGCCTGAGACAAAGATGAGATCCGGTGTATGTCCACCCTCGTGAGTGGGGCCTTGAATTAGTTGGGTCAGGTCCATGGCCGTCATGGAAGCCATGAACTCCCGAGCTACCCCGGATGATTCGCCCACCGATGGCAGATTAAAGTCCCCCATGACTACAAGTCTGGGGGTCTCAACTGCCACCGTAGCGATCATCTCAAGGAGCTCGGGCAGGGCTGCTGCTACATAGCGGGGAGCCAGGTATACAACCAGCAAGCCCAACTGCCTCCCTAGGCCCCACTTCACGCAGAGGGACTCACAACCGGTAGTCTGTGGCACAATGGTCTCTCTCGGCTCAAGACCTTCCCTAACAATAACTGCTACACCACCACCCCTACCTAGGGCCCGAGGCTGATGAAAAGCGCGGTAACCTGGTGGGCACATTTCAACGAGGGGAAGTCCACCCTCGTGGCCCAGCCAGGTCTCCGCAATTCCTACCAGGTCCGGCTCCCCCTCAGACACAAGGTCATGGACGAGGGGGGCTTTGTTGATCACGGACCTGGCGTTGCAAAACATCAGCCGTAGACCCTGGGTCTGTACTCCCTGACCACCTAGCCTGCGGGGGTTGTGGCACTTCACCGTTTGTAACCAACGGTTCTGTGCCCTCAACCGGGAGGGTAGAACTTGTCTCCCCTCGGACCTGCCTCTCCCCACGACCTTCTGGATAGAAATGCCCTCCACCGGGACGACTCGTATTTCCCCCCCCCTAACGGATCCTTCCGCTTCCCTCTGTCGCCTGCTGGCCTGGCCCTCTCTGTCCTTGTCTGTCTCTACCTGTCTTTTAATGCAACTTAAAAGGTGAACCTAATATATGAGATAAGACCCATTACATGCAAAGCAAGATAGTTCAAGCTATGATTTGTCATAATTGTGATGATTATGGCATACAGCTCATGAAAACCAAACCTTGATTGGCCAGCAAACTCGCCTGACCTGAACCCCATAGGGAATCTATGGGGCATTGCTAAGAGAAAGATGAGAGACATGAGACTGAACAATGCAGAAGAGCTGAAGGCTGCTATTGAAGCATCTTGGTCTTCCATAGAACCTCAGCAGTGCCACAGGCTGATAGCTTCCATGCCACGCAGCATTGAGGCAGTAATTACTGCAAAAGGGGCCCAAACCAAGTACTGAGTACATATGCATGCTTATACTTTTCAGAGGTCCGATATTGTTCTATGTACAATCCTTGTTTTATTGATTGCATGTAACATTCTAATTTTCTGAGATTGTGGATTTGGGGTTTTCATGAGCTGTATGCCATGATCATCACAATGGTGACAAATCACGGCTTGAACTATCTTGTTTTGCATGAATTGAGTCTTATCTCATATATTAGTTTCACCTTTTAAGTTGCATTACTGAAATAAATGAACTTTTGCACGATATTCTAATTTTTCAAGTTTCACCTTTATACTCTAGCTCAGGGGTCCCCAACCTTTGCAACTTTAAGTCTGAAGGACTTCAGCTCCCAGAATTCTCCAGCCAGCCAGAAGTCTGGGAGCTGAAGTCCTTCAGACTTAAAGTTGCAAAGGTTGGGGACCCCTGCTCTAGCTTACACCAACCACACAAAACAGAAGGGAATTAGCATACTTGAGGAAATCTCAGAATATTCAGAAATACAGATTAAAAATGTATTTAATAAATGATGCTTTTCCTTTGACACAATTTCTATAAAATTAGGGGTAATTGCAAAATATACAAAAGTACAATTATACATACTGGTTGTATATTAGTAAAAGAACGAACATCTTATATTGTATCATATTGCAATGGACTGTATTTATTAGATTTATAATTCACATTTCCTCCTGGCCCTCTAAGTAATTTAAATGGAATCATCTATTTTATCTTCACAACAATAATCCTATAATGTAGATTGGTCTGAGTGTAAATGTTATTCTGTTAATATTTATTAAATGTAATTTCCAGTTATAGTAAGGGGGGAAAAACTTTGAAAGCACATACACATTAGAGATAGACTTGCAAGTTTTAAAACAGATTGACATGAACAGTGGGACAATATATTTAGATATAGAACTGATTGAAACAAATTTCCAGTTGGAAAGTTGATAAATGAGCAAACAAAACCAGCTGATTGATTAATCAGTTCTCTCAACCAGATTTCCTCCAGTGTAGCTATATCTAGAGCAGGGGTGGGTTTCAAATTTTTTAGAACCTACTCTGTAGGTGTGGCCTATTTTGTGAGCGTGGCTTGGCAGTCATGTGACAGGGTGGGAGTGGCCACCTTTTAAAATGTGGTGAAACTCATTTAACAACGCTCTTGCTTAGCAACCAAAATTTTGGACTCAATTGTGATGATAAATTCTTTCTTTCTTTCTTTCTTTCTTTCTTTCTTTCTTTCTTTCTTTCTTTCTTTCTTTCTTTCTTTCTTTCTTTCTTTCTTTCTTTCTTTCTTTCTTTCTTTCTTTCTTTCTTTCTTTCTTTCTTTCTTCCTTCCTTCCTTCCTTCCTTCCTTTCTTTCTTTCTCCTTCCTTCCTTCCTTCCTTTCTTCCTTCCTTCCTTCCTTCCTTCCTTCCTTCCTTTCCTTTCCTTTCCTTTCCTTTCCTTTCCTTTCCTTCCCGTTGGGTCACTGGCAGTGGCGGGCCAGATTTACTTCCAGGTACGCCGGTGGAACCCCCTCTCACCAGTTCTCTAAATTTCACCAACCGGCTCTCGCGAGTAGGTGCGAGCCTGCAGAAACCCACCACTGATCTAGAGGAAGAATGTCAGTAGTGGAAAGGCTGAACTGAAAAGCTGTGGGGTCCTTGGTACTTTGAGCTTGCTTGTTTTCTTGCAGAAGTTTCATTACCTTAGCCAGGTAACTTCATCGGTGCTGTTGTTACCTTATTGGGTAGTGAAACTGCAAGAAAACAACCAAGCTCAGAGGGCACCGAAGACCCTAGAGTTCAACACTGAGCTACAAATATTCTCTTCCATTGAACATGAAGCAGCTGGTGATGTTTTTGCAAGAACTCTGTTGGAAAGAGATCAGTGATGCTAGTGCTTAGAAGCAGGTCTGATTTAGTCCTATTTTCCCTGGACTGTTTATATGCTGCCAAAGGACTCAGGTGCTTGGTGGGTTTTTTTCTTTTTTTTTTGCGGCGTTTGGATCATTTGGTTGTGACTTTTGATATGCACCCAGCCAGACCGATTTTGGTGCTAGAAAGTAAAATACATTATGTTTTCAGCAAATGACTTTTCAGGGCCAAATGTCTAGCAATGCAGAAAATTCTAGGATATGTTTGTATAAAATTCAGAAACTTTGATACTCAAGTCTTCTGACCCCTTCTGGGAAAAAGTAGGTGTATTTTAGTAATGAAATGGTTTGATCTTCACTTTACAGATGAAATGGCCTTTTTGGCATTATAAACACTTCCATATGTGCTCCTCTCTGGCATACCTTAGAAGCTCTACTGAACCTGGCCTGGCACGATAGAGGTAACCTGCTGCCATTGGACACCCACAGGTCGCCACTACCGGTTCCCCTGGACTGGTCCAAACCGGCTGAATACCATCTCTGATCATGTTTACATCAAATGTTAGGACATCTGCAACATAGCCTTACTCTGTCATTTTGAAGTGAGTAAGTTCAGTTCACTAATAACCAATTGTTTTTTGTATTTATCCTGATGTAGTTGTATGTAGCATCTTTGTATGCAAGCTTTGCTAATGTTGTTCAGGTTTATATTTTGATAGTTTGATACATTTAATGTGACAAATATATATGTCAGGGAGTTAGCTATGATTGTGATTTCTTACCAGGACAAGGATAGCTGCTTCTTCTGTACACTATACAATACAATAGCAGAGTTGGATGGGACCTTGGAGGTCTTCTAGTCCAACCCCCTGCCTAGGCAGGAAGCTTATACAATTTCAGACAAATGGCTATCCAGCATCTTCTTCAAGACTTCCAGTGTTGGGGCATTCACAACTTCTGGAGGCAAGCTGTTCCACTGGTTAATTGTTCTCACCGTCAGGAAATTTCTCCTTACTTCTAAGTTGCTTCTCTCCTTGATTAGTTTCCACCCATTGCTTCTTGTCCTGCCCCCCGGTGCCCTGGAGAATAGTTTGACTCCCTCTTCTTTGTGGCACCCTCTGAGAGAGTGGAAGACTGCTATCATGTCTCCCCTGGTCCTTCTCTTCATCAAACTAGACATACCCAGTTCCTGCAATTGTTCTTCATATGTTTTAGCCTCCAGTCCCCTAATCATCTTGGTTGCTCTTCTCTCCACTCTTTCCAGAGTCTCCATGTCTTTTCTACATCGTGATGACCAAAACTGAATGCACTAGTGAGTTACAAACCTGGGTTTGCATTCCATCGTGTGAAAATGGCTCTAAGAGACAATGGTTTGCCTTAAGCTACTCCATATGATTTTATGATTACTTTTACTGGAGGCTGCTGATACCTAACTTTCTAAAAGTTGCTAGGCTTTTTTTTCCACATAAGGAACAGCTACCAATTTATTCTGACACTTTTCTTTTTTAAATCAAAAGTACTTTAATAACGATCAAAGGAGTCTAGTACTAAAGCTCTTGTATCTTTTTATCACGGAAAATTTAAGTTACTTGAAAATGTAATCTAATTATACTAATTATAACAATTATGGGCTTCTGGTAAATCCTAGGGGGCTGACTTTTTGGAATTCTGAATATTGCTAAGGAGTAGGGGACAGCAGATCAGTCCATTGACTGTCTACCCTCTATTCTCCTACAGCGTCATTAAAATATGAAAAGGTAAAGATTTATTACATATGTTAATGACACTGATTTTTTAGGAACCTTGTTTTTAAATTCCTAAAATCTTTTGTCACGCGGCAAAGCTGAAGTGATTGAAAATTGGCTGTATTAGAGTAAATATTTTTTCCTTTTCGCCTTTCATGGAGTCACATCAATTTCTCATGACACCCTAGAGATTCAGAACACAGTGTGAAAAATCCTGCTCTAAAAAAGAGAAAGAATATAACAGGGGTAGTCAACCTTTTTATACCTACCACCCACTTTTGTATCTCTGTTAGTAGTAACATTTTCTAACTGCTCACCAGTTCCACAGTAATAGTGATTTATAAAGTAGGGAAGTCAATTAAATTAAAAAAGGAAAGTATCAGTATCAGACAAAACCCCTACCACACACCATGAAAGCTGGAACACCCACTAGTGCAGGGGTAGTCAACCTTTTTATTTATTTATTTATTTTTAGTTTTTATTAAATTTATACCCCGCCCTTCTCCTACAAAAGGACCCAGGGCGGCGCACAGGCAAATTAAAACACAACATACATAAATAGATCAATTGTTAAAATCCAATTAAATTAAATTACCCCGTGCTAAAACATTTTAAAATTCTCTAATTAAAATTTATAACTAAAAAGTCCAGATCGGGTGATTATCCTAGGCCGGCTTGTTGGAACAAATGCGTTTTAAGACGCCGGTGGAAAAGGCGGAGGTCTGTGGTGGTACGGAATTCAGGGGGCAGGTTGTTCCAGAGGGTTGGGCCCGCCACAGAGAAGGCCCTTCCCCTGGATGTTGCCAACGGGCATTGCCCGGCCAACGGCACCCGGAGAAGGCCCTCTCTATGGGAGCGGATTGGTCGGAGAGATGTATGGGGCAGGATACGGTCTCGCATGTAACTAGGCCCCGAGCCATGGAGCGCTTTAAAGATGGTCATTAACACCTTGAAGCGCACCCGAAAGGCCACAGGTAGCCAGTGCAGCTCGCGCAGGAGAGGTGTTACGTGGGACTGCCTTGTGGCTCCCATGACCACCCACGCGGCTGCGTTCTGGACTAACTGTAACCTCCGAGTGCACCTCAAGGGGAGCCCCATGTAGAGAGCATTTTATACCTACCACTCACTTTTATATCTCTGTTAGTAGTAAAATTTTCTAAAAGCCCACCGGTTCCACAGTAATGGTAATTTATAAAGTAGGGAAGTCAATTAAATTTAAAAAAGAAAAGTGCTTTAGTATCGTAAAAAACCCCTACCACACACCATGAACGCTGGAACGCCCACTAGTGGGCAGTAGGGATGAGGTTGACTATTACTAATAATAATAATAATAATTTTATTTTTTTATACCACGTCCTCTTCCCAGGGGGACTCGGAGCGGTGCACAGGGAAAAAAAATTAAAACAACATAAAATATGTACATAAATAAATACAGTAAAAACAGATTAAATCTAATTGTCCTTGCACTAAAATCCCCATTCTTAAAATTAACATTCCCTAACCCCTAAGGTAGAGACTAACCTAGGCCGGCCAAGCAGAAAAAGTGTGTTTTTAATTTCTGACGGAAGGAGCGGAGGTCCGTAGTTGTTCTAATGTCGGGGGGAAGGTCGTTCCAGAGGGCTGGGCCCGCCACAGAGAAGGCCCTTCCCCTGGGCGTCGCCCGCTGACAAAGTCTAGTGGACGGCACCCGGAGAAGTCCCTCTCTGTGGGAGCGAATCGGCCGGGAGGATGTATGTGGCAGGATCCGATCCCACAGATAGCTAGGTCCCGAGCCATGGAGCGCTTTAAAGATGAGAACTAGCACCTTGAAGCGCATCCGAAAGACGACAGGTAGCCAGTGCAGCTCGCGCAAGAGCGGTGTTACATGGGTATACCTTGCGGTACCCATTATTGCTCGCGCGGCTGCATTCTGGACCAGCTGAAGTCTTCGGGTGCACCTCAAGGGGAGCCCCATGTAGAGAGAGTTACAATAGTCCAGTCGGGATGTCACGAGGGCATGAGTGACCGTGCAAAGGGCATCCCGATCCAATAGGGGGCGCAGCTGGCGTACCAGGCGAACCTGGTAAAACGCCCTCCTGGCCACGGCTGTCACTTGATCTTCCATGGACAGCCGGGTATCCAGGAGGACACCCAAGTTGCGCGCCCCATCCACAGGGGCAAGGTGTTTGCCCCCTATGGCCAGTGATGGAGTCAACTGGTTGAATCGGGCGGCCGGAAACCACAGCCACTCGGTCTTGGCCGGGTTGAGCCTGAGTCTGTTACTTCCCATCCAGATCCGCACGGCTTCCAGGCACTGGTACATCACCGCTACGGCATCGTTGGGGTGGTTTGGGGTAGATATATACAGCTGTGTATCATCAGCTTAGAGGTGGTACTCTACCCCAAAACCACGGATGATCTCACCCAGCGGCTTCATATATGTGTTAAACAGGAGAGGCGAGAGGACCGACTCCTGAGGCACCCCACATGTGAGGGGTCTCGAGGTCGACCTCTGCTCTCCTGCCAACACAAATTGCGATCGACCGGAGAGGTAGGAGGAGAACCACCGTAAAACGGTGCCTCCCACCCCCAAACCCCCCAGCCGATGCAATAGGATACCATGGTCGATGGTATCAAAAGCCGCTGAGAGGTCTAATAGGACCAGGATGGAGGAACAACCCCCATCTCTGGCCCTCCAGAGATCATCTACCAACGCAACCAATGCCGTCTCGGTGCTATGCCCGGGCCGAAAGCCGGACTGGCGCGGGTCTAGATAATCAACTTCCTCCAGGTGACGGGGAAACTGTTGTGCCACCACACTCTCAACAACCTTCACCAAAAAGGGAAGGTTGGAGATGGGACGATATTTGACTAATAAAGCTGGGTCCAAAGAGGGCTTCTTCAGGAGGGGCCTCACCATGGCCTCTTTAAGGGAGGCAGGCAAGAAACCCTCACTTAGAGAAGCGTTGACAACCTCTTGGAGCCAGCCTCGTGTCACCTCCCAGGATGCCAGTACAAGCCAGGAGGGACACGGGTCCAATAAACATGTGGTGGCTCGCAGTCGCCCATGTAACCTGTCCATATCCTCGGAAGTAACAGAGTCAAACTCCTCCCAACCAAGATCCGCCTCGTGGCCTCCCACTGGACCATCAATGGAGACTAACTCGTTATGGATCTGAGCGATTTTCTCCTGCAGATAAATCACAAATTCCTCTGCTCTACCCTGCAATGGGGCTTCCCGCACCCTCTGTTGAAGGAGGGAACGGGTCACCCTAAACAGGGCGGCAGGGCGGTTTTCTGCAGATACTATGAGAGTGGCACAATGATGGCGTTTGGCCACTCTCAGCGCCACAATGTAAGTCCGTAAATGGGCTCTTACCTGTGTTCGGTCAGATTCAGATTGGGTGGACCTCCATCTTCTCTCTAGGCATCTCTTGCGGCGTTTCATCACCCGCAGCTCCTCGGTAAACCAAGGAGCCAGGGTGGTTCGCCGCCGCAAGAGAGGCCGCAAGGGCGCGACCCGATCCAAGGCTCCCGTGGTCGCAGTGTTACATGCGGCCACGAGGTCCTCCATCGGAGCGCGGGTCAGGGGTACTGGAAGTGGCCCAAGCGCCACCTGGAACCCATCGGGGTCCATCAGGTGCCTGGGGCGGAACCAAATGGGTGACTCAGGTTCCGCCTCCCCGCGGTGAGGGGCAGCGGTTGGAAAGTCGAGCCAGAGAAGTGAGTGGTCTGTCCATGACAAGGGCGTAATGACTAAATCCCCTATACCCAGATCACTCTTCCATTGGCCTGAGACAAAGATGAGATCCGGTGTATGTCCACCCTCGTGGGTGGGGCCTTGAATTAATTGGGTCAGGTCCATGGCCGTCATGGAAGCCATGAACTCCCGAGCTACCCCGGATGATTCGCCCACCGATGGCAGATTGAAGTCCCCCATGACTAAAAGTCTGGGGGTCTCGACTGCCATCGTAGCGATCACCTCGAGGAGCTCGGGCAGGGCTGCTGTTACATAGCGGGGAGCCAGGTATACAACCAGCAAGCCCAACTGCCTCCCTAGGCCCCACTTCACACAGAGGGACTCACAATCGGTAGTCTGTGGCACAATGATCTCTCTCGGCTCCAGACCTTCCCTAATAATAACCGCTACCCCACCACCCCTGCCTAGGGCCCGGGGCTGATGAAAAGCGCGGTAACCTGGTGGGCACATTTCAACGAGGGGGAGTCTTCCCTCGTGGCCCAACCAGGTCTCCGCAATTCCTACCAGGTCCGACTCCCGCTCTGACACAAGGTCATGAATGAGGGGGGCTTTGTTGACCACGGACCTGGCATTGCAAAACATCAGCCGTAGGCCCTGGCTCTGTACTCCCTGACCACCTAGCCTGCGGGGGTTGTGGCACTTGTCTATAATATAAATTAGCTGGCAGAATAACATATAACAGAGACAAATTAATTTTTTTTCACTTAGGAAATGTATATCAGATGGTAAGTACAGGATGGAAGACCTTTCTCTGATTAATAGTATATGGGGAAAAAATCTGATTACAAATGAAAAAGGTATGATCAACATTGTATATTAAGAAGCTTTCAAACAAACTGGAAGAAGTTTACAGAAGGGCAATGCTCAGGGATAATAAGCTACTTCCTTTAATTAAAGTTTAAAGGAATTGGGCATAGTTTGGAAAGAGGAGACTAAAAGGGAATAAGGTTACACTTTTAAAATGCTTGAAAAGCTATTACCTGTGCTTCCCTGGATTTCTATGCTTCAAAAGAAAATTAGGTCTTTTTTTTCTCGTTAGATCTTATTTTCAAGAAATACGGTTCTAAACACAACTGTCTAGCTGAAATCTTAACTGGGACTTATTTTTAGGGTAGGGCTTATATTATAAGCAGGCTGAAAAATCATGCTAGGGCTTATTTTCAGTTGGGTCTTATTTTTGGGAAAATGGGGTACTAATAAAAAAAAGGTCAAGACTTTTTCTCTTTGTTCCAGAATTCAGGACATAATGGAATTATGTTAGAGGAAGACAGATTTTAAATGAATGCCCCAAAGGTGCTTTTTCAAAGGCAACTGGACTTTCTGAAGAAGCTTCTTGGATGGGAAGTGAAACGACTTAGAAGAAAATCCAGTTGCTGCTTGAAAAAGCACCTGTGACTCTACCATGACCTGAATGATGGAGAATCTCCATATTAAATGAATGTTTAGAAAAATTCTAACAGTAAGAACACTTTGATTGTGATAATTAATAATGACTGCCTTTTATCAGATGTGCCTGAAAGAATTTACATTCAGCTTTTAGTTGAGGTTGGGTAATTTCAAAAGCAGTCAAAAACATAATGCCTTTGCCCACCTTGGACTAGTAATATTCTTTTAGAAGGTCCACTCTGTGCTACAGAGAATGATTTGCCCTCATTACCCTCACATTATCTGACTGCCATTACCTTTATGCAGCAGTTCATTAAATTCTATTTTTCTACTTTTAAACCTTAGATTCAATTACATTATACTAATGCTGGAGTCATCGGTAGAGCTATATTTAGTGGAAAGTAAAATTTGGATTAATCGCTAAGAAATGGTTAGAAAGTGAGACCAGGGAAAACCATTCAGGAAGCTGCTTTGTTTTGGTAGTAAGAGATATAGATAGCATATTGATATCTATTGATAGTATAATGTAAAGACATGTCTATAATTATAATAACTTTTATTAGGGTCACAGACCAGACTACAGATAAGAATTAAAAAATAATCATAACAATAAAAAGACAATATATTATAATTAGTGAGGGATTGTCAGTGGGCAATCAAAGTCTGCTCATCTTGCAGGCAATATAACAAAATTTAGCTGCATCCAAAGAAACTATATCGTATCAATCAGGTGACAGCAATTGTAAATAGAAAAGATCAATGCTTCCCAGGTATTTTATGACGTGAGCTGTTATGAGATGGGTCTATGATTCTTTATAGAACAGGGGTGCCCAAGCTTCAGTCTATGGCATGCCAGCAACTGTGTTGCGCAAACAAGCAAAGCTCCATCCATGGGATGCAGGCAGCATGCAAAACCATGCCCCTTCTGGTCCATGGAACTGGTCCCTGGTGCCCAAAATGTTGGGGGATCACTGTTATAGAAGGCACAGTGTCATAGGACATGAACTATAATTTGAATAACCCTTTGTTGACAGGGGCACATTCTCAACTCATATGGATTTGTAATTAAGGCATTTGACAAGGTAGACCATAACCTACTACTAGATAAAGTAGAAGAATGTGGGATAGACAGCATCACCACCAGACGGATTCGTTACTGGCTGATTAACCACACTCAACGTGTAGTCCTCAATGGAACTGCATCTAAACATTTAATTTAGTTTTATTATTTATAATTGTTATATATGTATATGCTCTTAAATTCTTGTACACTGCCCCGAGTCTCTTCGGAGAGAGGGGGCGGTCAGTAAATCTAAATCAATCAATCAATCAATCAATCAATCAATCAATCAATCAATCAATCAATTTACATGGAAGGAAGTATGCAGTGGAGTCCCCCAAAGCTCTGTTTTAGGCCCAGTACTCTTCAGCATTTTCATCAATGATTTGGATGAGGGAATAAATGGGGAACTCATCAAATTTGCAGATGACACCAAGCTGGCAGGAATAGCCAACACTCCAGAAGATAGGCTTAAGATACAGAAGGATCTTGACAAACTTGAACATTGGGCACTATCTAATAAAATGAAATTCAATGGTGAAAAGAGTAGGGTTCTACATTTAGGCAAGAAAAACAAAATGCACAGGTACAGTATAGGTGGTACCTTGCTCAATAGTAGTAACTGTGAAAGGGATCTTGGAGTCCTAGTGGACAACCATTTAAATATGAGCCAGCTGTGTGCAGCAGCTGCCAAAAAAGCCAACACAGTTCTAGGCTGCATAAATAGAGGGATAGAATCAAGATCACAGGAAGTATTAATACCACTTTATAATGCCTTGGTAAGGCCACATTTGGAATATGGCATCCAGTTTTGGTTGCCACGATGTAGAAAAGATGTGGAGACTCTAGAAAGAGTGCAGAGAAGAGCAACAAAGATGATTAAGGGACTAGAGGCTAAAACATACGAAGAACTGTTGCAGGAACTGGGTATATCTAGTTTAGTAAAAAGAAGGACTGGAGGAGACATGATAGCAGTCTCCCAATATCTCAGGGGTTGCCACAAAGAAGAGGGAGTCAAACTATTCTCCAAGGCACCTGAGGGCAGAACAAGAAGCAATGGGTGGAAACTAATCAAGGAGAGAAGCAGCTTAGAACTGAGGAGAAATTTCCTGACAGAATAATTAATCAACACTGGAAGTCTTTAAGAAGATGTTGGATTTTTTTTTTAATATCAGCCCTCAACATGCCTATGTGCAGATGCACATACAAATCTACTCAGATGAGGAGAAGAACCCAGAATAGGCTTCATCACATCTTCACCTTTCTGCAGATCTGGAGGAGCATTTTGTGAAATACTCTTTCTAAGGGTTTCACACTGTCCAACTATCTACACTTTCCTAAGTTCTTGATAGTGAGATTCTGCATGCACTAACACAAAAATAAATTGAATTTACTCCCAAATAAAGATGGGATTCTGAGATTTTTTTCTAGGTGCTTTTCTTTTCCTTCACTGTTCCAAAAGAAAATATACCGCAAAGTTAAAACCCAGTATTCAACCACATATTCCCAACAAATGGATTCAATGTTAGAACTAACATCTGCAAGTGGATCTATTCACACAATTTGGTTTAACATCTCTAAACTGTTTCTCTGAACATATAAAAGTTCTAGGGGAAAAGTAGCATTTATTCCTCTAGAAATGGTATCTTAAACAAGGAGCTGGTTTAGGACAAATGTTTGTAGAATACATGTTGGAGACAGAGCGGACAAGATTTAAGGTCCTTCTTGAATTATTGATGTAGTATTGCATCTTACGTTTTGTGAAGATTGGAAAACCCACTGCAATAGAATAAACCTAGTAGTCTCCCAACAGTGGAATAGCTATACAGGTTTGTGCATCTAACTCTTTAAAAAAGCAATTGAGAAGAATGCAGGGTTCAGCTGCTTTTTATAGTAGTGAACTGGTTATATAATTTGTGAGGGCATGTGTGATGGAATGAAGTCCTGCAGCAGTAGAAGGGGGAGAATTTGGAGAACTTAGAGCCTTCCCAGAAAGTGGCCTGCATCAAAAGTCCTGAGCTGAAGTAGGAGGAAGAGGTTAAGGGTAGCCATATCCTAGAATCTCTCAGGATATACAGTATCTAGTAGCTTACAAGCTATAGCTTTAATTTGGTAAATTTATGCCTATTAGATGTGAGCAAATAAAGGATTGGGTTCAATTAGATCTGACTGGCATATATTTATGTTGGTTGCCATGTCCTTGTGACATGTGATTGACTTTTGTGACCTTCTAACAAAATCAACAGGAGAGCCAGATTTATTTAATAATGTATTTAAAAAAATAAAGTTGTATTACTAACTTAATAATTGCAGTAATTCACTTAACAAGCTGTGGCAAGAAAGACAGTAAAACAGAACAAAACTCATTTAACAATTGTCTTGTTTAGCAATAGAAACTGTAGTCTATAGAGGACTGTATTTTACCATATGAATGCATATTTTCTCTCAACTAATTTGGCATATGCTTGCAATCATGCCTTCAAAATGTAATAATGGAGTAGAGCAGGGGCCTCCAACTTTGGCAACTTTAAGACTTGTAGACTCCAGGAGATCGTTTCCAGCTTCCAGATGAGACGGACGTGTTTTCTGACATGTCCGCCACTTGGTTCTTTTGGTGAGCGCCTTCGGGGGAAGGGGGGCTCCTATAGAGAGCTCCCACCATACGGGCGGCTGTGGGAAGCCCCCACCCAGATGGCGGTCAGGGGGGGCTGTGCCCATCTCGCTCCAGGAGCTGAAAGACAGAATGCGGGGGAAAGAGTCCTCTCTCCGAAGGAGTGCTGGAACAACGAAAGTTTGGAGAACAGGCTGAAATGCTGGAGTTGGAGGACGTTTCCGAGACTCTGGACAGCTGCGCGGACTGTGAGTTATTGACTTTAATGCACTCAACTCTTTGAAAAGAAGAATAGAGGGGGGAGTTGACAGAACCCCCCCCCCTCAGAATTAAGCGGCATTTTAAAACACCCCCCGGGATCAGGGAGGAGGAGAAAGTGAAACATCCGAACTAACATTGAAGAAAGGGAAATGTATTACCATATTTGGAGTTGCTAAAGAAACTTTGTATTCAAGCCTCGCTACAGTTAAAATGAAACTTTCGCTGATTCTTCACTGCTGCTAACGGGGCGGAAAAATGGCACTTCTTTGTTCCCAGCAGTAAACATTCTTTGACTTGAGAACATTCCTTCACTTTTACAAGATAAAAGCCACCCAAGCGACTCTCAGTGTTTCTCCCATTGCGAGCCTTTTTACTCTTTTTTTTTAGATGGATTAGATGATACAATTGTTTCTCTGGATTTTAAACAGTACAAAATTTTGAACTTTGATACGGACTTTTCCTTCTCTCGGACTTCATTGACTGCCTGCCCTTCGACGCCATCTTTTGTCACAAGAACTTAAAACTTTAACAATGGCAGCTAAAAAGCCTCCAATGGGGAAATCACTCTCTGCTCCACCTTCTACAAAGGCCAGTCCATCCCTACAGCAGGCAAAAATTTCTACAATGCTCCAGAAAGAAACATCAGTAGAGGACACTCCACCAACAATAGAGGAGATGCTGCAAAGCATAATGAAGGAAATAAGAGAGATCCGGAAAGACAATATAAGCACAAAATTGGAATTACTGGAGGCACAAAGAGCTATAACAGAAAACAAACAAAAAATTGATGGGTTGGAGGGAGGGGCAGTTGAGATGAGGGAAGAGATGAAGGAATTTCAGAAAGATATTGCAGATATTACTGGGCATATGTCAAGAATGGATTTTGAAAATATGTCTTTTTTTTAAGGTTTCAAAATGTCCCAGAGTCAGACTCTGAGAATTTAAAAGATTTAATGAGCATGATCTTATCAGAATACACTAAAAAGAATAAAGAACATATCTGGGGGGATATAGACCTGATTTATAGAATCAATTCAGCATATGCCAGAATAAATAATGTACCCAGAGAGATTCATATTAAATTTGTAAAAAGGTCAACAAGGGATGAGATTCTGAGAGCACAGAGGAGAGGGCCTTTGATATATCAACAAAAAGAAATTGCCATATTGAAACAGACCCCCCCCCCAAAATTCGAGAAATAAGAAGGAAATAGTCCTTCTTATCAAAAAAATTATATAAAAAAGGGGTGTGGTTCAAATGGTTAATGCCAGAGGGAATGTTGGTGTTCTGGGAGGAAGGCAGAGCCAGAATTAAAACAGTAGAAGAGGCGGAGGCCTTTCTTAAAAAGCACGCCTCAACCCTGGAGGACGAAGATGTGGGAATGGGAGAGGCCATGGCTCCACCCACCGGTGGTAAAGAAGAAGAAGAAACAATAGCAAAGAGGCTAAGATCACAAAAATGATTTTTTTATTTGTATTATAACTCCTACATGGATGTTAACACAAACAAATGATTGAATGCATGGAATTTATGATATGAAATGTATGCATTTCTTTCCACCTTTTATTGAAATTATTTTGTATGAAGTCTCGGAGGAGTTTACCAACCCTGACATGGAAGCTCTAAAATATTTGTTAAATACCCTACATACCCCTTTCCTATTATAAAATTGTAAAATCAATAAAAATTGTTATACAAAAAAAAAGACTTGTAGACTTCAGCTCCCAGAATTCCTCAGCCAGCTTTACTAAATTCTGGGAGTTGAAGTCTACAAGTCTACAATTTGACAAGGTTGGAGACCCCTGGGCTGTGTATGGGGTAATAAGTATGTGTGAAGGATGATTCATGTTGGGTTTGTATTAAGAATGTGTCATTTCAGTACCCATTGGCATCTGGCCAAATTCTTCTAGTTGCAAAGTCAACCCAGTTTTGTTTCCCAATGGAACCAGCAAGAAACATGAAGTATCATTATATTTCAATGTGGAAACCTCTGTTTTGAAAGCAGTAGTTTCCTACAGTGAAGCAAACAAAAAACTAGCTGAATGAGTTCCATGTAATCCGTTTGGCACTGATTTCTGACAATTGATCCACAATTTGTTGCAACTGGAAAAATCATGTCAATTCAAAGCCTATCCAGTGCCTATAAGGTTGACTTTGTGATATTTCAATCAGAATAATGTTTCCCACTTCTTGTTGCCAACTCACTGTATTTTTATTTTAAAAAAACATGGTTGGATTTAGGGGGCAGAATCATTTGACATAAAATAACTGTTCCAAACTAATATAATTTTTATTTATGAGCCACGGTGGTGCAATGGTTAGGGTGCAGTACTGCAATTTGATAATTCAAATCTCAGCAGGTTCAAGGTTGACTCAGCCGTCCTTCTGAGGTGGGTAAAATGAGGACCCAGATTGTTGGGGGCAATATGCCGACTCCAGGGGTGGGTTCCTGCCAGTTCTAACCTCTTCTATAAGTTCCATAAATCTACAGTGCTGTTTAGAACCAGTTCCAGCTCCTCCCCCCCCTCCCCCCCCCCGTTCGCCCAACATCAAGATGAAGAGCGAGAGGAGGAATTCTGGGAGTTGAAGTCCACAAGTCTTAAAGCTGTCAAGTTTGAACACCCCTGGGTTTTTCTCCTAAAGGGTTAGGGGTGCAAGAGTCTTGTAACTTGACAGCTTTAAGACTTGCGTGCTTCAAATGCCAGAGTTCCTGAGCCAACCTTTTAGTTGCTAAGCAAGAGCGTTGTTAAGTGAGTTTCACCACATTTTACAAGTTGGCTATGCCCACCCAGGCACATGACTGCCAAGCCACCACCACCACCACCCGTTCACATGGCCGGCAATCCACTCCCACAAAGCAGGCCACACCTACAGAAGAGGTTCTAAAAAATTTTGAAACCCACCACTGGCCGACTCTGTAAAATGCTTAGAGAGGGCTGTAAAGCACTGTAAAGGGGTATATAAGTCTAAATGCTATTGCTACAACTTTTATTTTTAAAACAAAGGAAAAGTTCCTTTTAAGTCATACCAATATGATGTTCTATTTAAAAGCATATACAACCGAACTACCTTTCGATATGATAATGTATAAGTCTGCAGTTTGAGCTTGTCTGACTATGACAACGATACTTTTGCTGAAGCAATCAAAATAATTGTCTCAGTTTTGATGAGGAATAAAAAACCTCAGACTCCTAGTCAGCTAACTGCCTTTCTTAGTTTTTCAGCATCACTGGAGAGAAAAGGATTTGCCTAAATGAATTTAGATATGAGATATCTGTCCCAAAATTGCTGACATATTGGAAAATTAAAATTGCTGTCTGATTCCCCTTTTAGTGAATCAAATGATTTGGAACATCTAATATGAAAAGGCAGTAGCTGAGGCAGTGTTGGAGGAAGGAGGGAACGTTAATAGCTTGCTCACTAAATTACAATGCTGTGCTTTGGGGAAAACTTCAGAAACACCTGGTAATCTGACGAATGGTGGTGCACTTTGAGAACTGCGTATCAAATTTTATAGCATAAGAAGATTATTAACATAATAATAATTGAAAATAACTTTATATCATCAAGCAGCAACATAGACCTTTCACTGGTCCTGGGAAGGCCTCAATAGGTTTCAAAATGCTAAATCCAGTCTAAACATCTGGCTGACATTGTGATATATTAATAAATTCATCTGAAGATCTTTGCTGGAACAGCCAAAACTCCTTACTCACCCTGTATTTGCACTATCACGGACCTTCCCCTCTTTCGCCGCTCACTTAAAACCTATTTCTTTCAGCAAGCTGGTCTTGCGTAACAGTTTTGACTCTCTTAATACAACATCTGCCAAATACGTATATGGATATTAGACTTTAGGGAATTTTAGCATAGGTGGGTTGTATTTTAATGTTCTTAAATTTTAGTACAGGTTTAATTTAATTCGTTTTTAACTTTGTATATATTGTATGTTTTATATGGTTTTTTTAATTTTTCCTGTACACCGCCCCGAGTCCCTTCGGGGAGAGGGGGCGGTTTATAAATCTAATAAATTAAATTAAATTAATTAAATGTATTGTATTCCCAGAGTTGTTAGCCAAATATTTATGAAAAAACAAGACATGAGCATAATACAATGGTACATTTCCTACTTCTTTTTCCCCACAGCTTGCCAGAGGCTAACTGCGATTATCTTGTTGTTTCCAGATTCTATAGTTTTAATATCTATCATATAAAGAGAAGTGGGTTTTCCTCCTTTGTTTTTCATCTTCCACCAAAGAATGATGCTCTGTTGTTAGGGAGGGAAAGCTTGTTTGGATTGCACTTCACCTCATCATAATTGTAAGGGCTTCAGTTTAACAGGCATGGAGCATAAGGTGTCATGGTGGCTTGATTTTAGATAGGATGGAAAAAGTCAAAATGCACTTGAAGAGCCTGAGGTGGAAACAGATCTCAATGGAAAACTTCCTGCTTATAATTACAGGGATAGTATTTCAGTGTTAAATTCCTCCTATGCCACATCTGGATCAAAAGTTTACAAGAGCTGCTGAAGAACTGTGAGAATACAGGAGCGTGACACTGATTCTGAATTGGGGCAAATGCCAAATATAAAAATCAGAAGTAGGAGTTAGGATTCAAGCAGCCAGTATCTCCTCATAAAGTTCTTACCTTGTGACTTATTTTACTCCCTTCCTGGGTAATTCCCAGAATCTAAATATGTCAGCCTAGGCCCACGATGGTGAAGCCACATCTGCTGGCACGCAAGCTGTCAGCTCCAGCACGCATGCGCATGCCGACCAGCTGATATTTGGCCTTCCAGAGGGCCGGGGGAGGCCGTTTTCACCCTCTCCAAGCTCCGGAGACTTTCCTGGAGCCGGGGGAGGGCAAAAACAGCCTTCTCTGCCCCCTGGAGTAAATACCAACCTCAGCTTGGAAGTGAGCAGTGCAGTACATGTGGCAGGTGAGCATAGGGTTTTTTTGCACGCATGCGCATGTGGGAGCGAGCTTTCCACTATGGGTGCTGGCACACACATGCACTATCATGAGTGCACACTTGCATTTTTGGCACTCAACAACAAAAAGGTTAGCCATCACTGGCCTAGGCAATGATATTTACTCTTCCCAATACTATGATAGCATGAAATGTTGATACCCCATCCATATGTAAAGAGGCCTCTTTGTCATCTTTAAATTTAATTTAAAGGATAAATATGTTCTTTGTAAGGTATGGAAATGTAATAGCATCAGCGGCGCAGTGGCACAGTGGTTAGAATGCAGTATGCATATAAAAAAAAGGACAGGACCTTCATCCCACAGTTGTGGTTGCTATCTTAACTTTTTGACCTTTCCCAAGGATACCCTTGCTAGGCCAGCATATGATGAACTCAGTCAGCAGTCAGGGGTATTCAACGTAACAATACTGACAAAAAAGAAAGTCAGTACTTGCAAAATGTATTGTAGCATCTAAAAGAAAAGAAGAAAGAAAATCTCTTAATGAATTTGGAAAGCATTTCAGCATCCCTGTTTATGATATTATACTGATTACCGTATTTTTCAAAGTATAAGATGCACCTTTTTCCCCTCTAAAAAGAGGCTGAAAATCTAGGTGCATCTTATACATCAAATGCAGTATTTTTGTCTCCTGAAACCCTGCCTTTTCACCAAAATGGTCATGCATAGCCGTATGGAGGCTTTCACATACCTCCTGCGCACTGGGGAGGGCAGAAATGAGCAAAAAGCAGGACTTTTTTGCCCCCCCCAACCCCCAGCAGCAGACTATAAGCCTCCATAAGGCTATGCATGCAATTTTTTTGACAAAAAACAGCTCTTTAAAACCTGGTGCATCTTATACTCCCAAAAATACGGTAGGTATCTTCAGTAGTACTACAGATTCATGCAACCCTGCCAAGGAAAACGTAATTTGCTTTTTCTATGGTACACTTCACTATCACAGCAATTTTTAAACTCTGGTTTTCTTTGGAAAGGGATCAATAGCTACTTGCACTTCCTTCCTCTTTCACCCTAAATTGATGTTCTCTGTGAATTTCACAGAAGATTTCTGACAGATGAAATTTGGAAAAGTATTGGTGCCTCATCATCTTTTTTCTTCTAAAATATTTTTTGGAAAAAATAGGAGTGATCGAATGCATGTTTAAAAGGCATCTTTTCTTGAGACATTTTATTAACAGTTCCTCCAAACAAGATACAAAAATTAGCAGCTAACTTGATGATGTTTTCATATGATTGGGAAAATAAAAAGTCAAGATGTCAACCATGCGCATAACATTATCACCATTTTGACTTTTTGATGGCCACTACAGACAGCCCTAAGTGTCTCAAGACACCTAAAACAGGAGGTCTTATCTCAATGCATTTCTCCAAATTTGTTAGTATTAGTAGCAATGGTCTGTAGATTTGGTAATTATACTGAACTATAATAATCATACTAAACTAGATAGCAATAATTTCTAATATACGATCTTATTCTTGATTCATAATTCTACTGGATACTGTTATGCCATTTTGTTGTTTGTTTATTTGGAAACTATTGTTATAGAGCAAAGTGTGATGTGCAAAGTTAGCTACCAATTTCGTCAAAAAGCCAAGGTTAAAACAAACTAAGGATTACCATGAGAACCAAGTTGGTGCAGTGGTTAAGGTGCAAATCCTGAAACAGGGTGTCTGTAAGTTCTAGGCTTTCCTTGGGCATGAAAGCCAATTGGGTGATTTTGGGCCAATCACACTTTCTCTCAGCTCAACTCAACTAACAGGCTTGTTGTGGGGAAAAATAGGAAGCAGGAGTATTAAAAGTAAGAGTATTTTAATAGTAATAAGAGTATTTGCTGCCTTGAGCTGACCAAGATATACAAAACGAGGAATAAAAATATGAGAATAACTAGCCTTCCCAGCCATGCATTGCTGTGGCCCAGTCAGGAGGGACACAACCCTCATCAACTTGAGGGTGGAATTTCTCCCTCTCTCTCTATTCCTCTACCTACCTAGCTACCTACTGTATGTCTCCCTCTCTCTCTATCTATTACCCTACCTACCTACCTACCGTATGTCTCCCTCTCTCTCTCTATCCCTCTACCTACCTACTTACCTACTGTAGTTCGCCCTCCGTCTCTCTATTCCTATAGCTGCCTACCTACCTACTGTACTTTTCCTTTAAATACAGTAGGTATTATGACATTTTGTACTATGTCATCCTGTGTCTCACTGCTCTTTCTGTATCCATCTACCTACATTTTTTACACTTCCGTTGCATGTACCTGGCACAGGTGTGACATCTACACAATCTATATATATCATTGGTGCCATACTTGAAAGGAACGTTGTGTGAAAATTTGGAAGTGATTGGTGCAGTACTTTAGGAGATTAGCAGTTTTGAACAAACTCTTGTTACATTTTTATTTATATGGATAATCTAAGACTAATAATAATACAAAATGTTGTGGGAAGCTTTGAAACTTTTTAAGAATATGAATGGCATATTGCTATTTATCTTTACTCTCATTCTTTTAGGCTACTGGTCAACCTTTTTTTCTTTTTTAATCTGTGAATCTTATACTTGAGTTAAAAATTAACATCTATGTTGGAAACAATAAAATTTATTTTATTTTACGCACTTTGCATGGTTACCTTATTTAGTTTCCTACTCTGCTGTATATTCAGTTTTTCACTATTTTCTAGATAGGGAAAACATTCACATTTCTTTTGAGAGATGAGAAGTGATGTGTACATTTAAGTTAAAATTTTCATGAGTATTTCTTATGGAAGTTTTAAGTTTCAAAAATGATTAATTTCCTTAGAGATGTGAATAACAGGCTGAAATTAATACACTATGAAGCGAGATGCAACTGATGGTCATTTTGCCCTCTACATGACTGCCCCAGTTCTTCAAAATATTCCCTTGAAGGCCATTTAGATGTTAGATTTAGACTTGCCTCAGGACTTCACTTAGCTCAGAAAACCAAAACATTTATTTGGGATTTGCCATTCTTTGCCTTCTAGTAGCTATGCATTCTCACTGGCAAAAGTAGCCAAGAATTAATGAGGCGATACTGGATTTTAAATATTTTATTCTTTATTCTTATTTACACTTTCTTCTGCTACTTGGATTTTTTCAGTAATTGTATGAGGTTATAAAATAGAAGGAAATTCTCCCTGTTACAGGACTGATACTGGCTTAAAAAGAAAATCGACTACTTAGGTTTTTGGCTTGATCAAACAAACCAGATGTTTTAAAACTGTCTTCTAGGGAACATTGCTATCCCTCAGACACCTATCAAAGGTTACTCAGTAAGAATAACCCTCCAAAACAGCTTGTTAACTACTATAAATCTTTCTTACAAATGAGGGCAACCTTCCAAATGACCCTGAAGGCTAAGGAATTATGGGAGGGTGCCAGACTGAAGTCAGACGACTGAGTAGAGGACTACCAAGGAGTATTTGTTTCAATTCTAAGTTGTATTTGGTTGATGCGGAAGTATGGTGAAGTCGTGATAGTTCAAGAATTTTCTGAAAAGTTGCAAAAAAGGGAGCTCCTTCTCCAATGTGTAAGTGCATAATCCCCAAGTCAGACAAATTATTTTGGCTCCTAAGTTAAAAAATCCCTATCTGTCTCTGCTCCAATTTTGCCAGTCAGGTACAACAGATGTTTAACCCAATTTGCCGCCTTCTCAAGACACCCAATAATGACTGCCTTATGAGTGCTGATATTAGAGAATCCCATTGGCAAGCTCTTCATAGGAAACAAGTATGCATTGCCTGACTATGTGGTTTCTTCCCCCAAACCCCTCTAACTTTAACCTTAGACCGTCTACCATTGACCTCACCCCATTCCTAAGAGGTCTGTAAGGGGTGTGCATAAGCACACCAATGCACCTATCATCCCTGTCCTAATGTTTATTTTGATTTGTATCCATTTCATTTATCCAAAATCATGTTTATACAGATGTATGTTGTCTAATACCGGGGTCTCCAACCTTTGCAACTTTAAGTCTGAAGGACTTCAGCTTCCAGACTTCTCCAGCCAGCTTTGCTGGCTGGAGAATTCTGGGAGCTGAAGTCCTTCAGACTTAAATTTGCAAACGTTGGAGAGCCCTGGTCTAATACATGCATGACAAAATTAAATTAATTAATTAATCAAATAAATTAATAAATAAAATATTCTCTGCTACATATTACAACATTTTCATGGATTTCTGACCAATTTTTTTTGGCAGGTGAGTCAAAGGCTTCACAGATTTTGGATGAAGAAGGTGCGAGAGCTGCTAAAATAAAAATCTACACTTAGTTCTTTAATGAACTAACATTTCTAGTAGAAGATAAACAAGGAGGCAGCATTATTCCATACACATTTTAAGCAGCCCCATGTGTGTGTGTGTGTGTGCGTGCGTGTGTGTGTGTGTGTGTGTGAAAAGATTGATGAAAAAGATATCTCTATATTGAGAGAAGCTTCTTCTAATTGTGAAGTTTTTTTGGCCTTGATTAAGAAAATAAATGGATTTAATTTAATACAAAATAAATAAAATTATGTCGTGACTTTGATGTTAAGCTAAGCTAAGCCAATCTGCCTTGGGTGGCCTATACTTTACACAGAGTGAATTTGCATGCAGATGGAGCTCTAACGCACTCCAACATTGTGGTATGCTTTCTGGTGTAGATACAGACTCAGATGTTTATACTGATAATCTGATAAAAATAACCTTGTCTCTATCCAACATATACAGTATATACTACAGTATTAATAAAGATGGATTGAGTCTGCTTTTGCAAAAATACATTTAGCACTGAGGCACAGAAATGGGCTTTCCTATATGAAGGAGAACTGATCCAAAGCAGTGAAACATAGAATTCTCCTTTGCCCCATTCAATTTGAGTTTGAGTTTGAGTCTATTGGTTTTTTATACCACCCTACTCCCAAAGGACTCAGGGCGGTTTACAGCCAGAATAAAAACAAATATATAAAAGTTAAAAAAAAGTTTTTAAAAGACATATTAAACTTTGGCCTAAAAGTGAAAAAAAACCCAACCAATCCTGATTAAAATTAATAAAAAATTGAATTTAAAAATCATGTTTTATGCCAGCCCGGCTTGTTGGAAGAAAAAGGTTTTGAGAGCACAGCAGAACGTGTAAAAGTCAGGGATAGTTCTTAATTCCGGGGGCAATTCGTTCCAGAGGACTGGTGCTCCCATGGAGAAGGCTCTCCCCCTGGGTGTCGCCAGTCAACATTGTCTAGCCGACGGCAACATGAGGAGACCCTCTCTATGGGAGCATACTGGCCGGTGGGAGGCTCTCGGTGGCAGAAGGCAATCTCATAAGTACCCAGGTTCTAAGCCATGGAGCGCTTTAAAGATGGTAACCAACACCTTGAATTGCACCCGGAAAACCACCGGAAGCCAGTGCAGCTCACGCAGGAGGGGTGTTATATGGGAGCGTCGTGTCCCCCCATAATTACCTGTGCGGCCGCATTCTGGACCAGTTCAAGCCTCCAGGTGCTCTTCAAGGGGAGCCCCATGTAGAGAGCATTGCAGTAGTCCAGACGGGAAGAGACAAGGGCATGAGTGACTGTGCATAGAGCATCCCGATCTTGGAAGGGACGCAACTGGTAAATCAGGCGAACCTGATAAAAAGCCTCCCTGGCGACAGCCGTCATATGATCTTCCAAAGACAGCCATGCATCCAGGAGGACATCCAAGTTGTGAACCCTTCCTGTGGGGGCTAAGGTCTCACCCCCCAGCCAGCAATGGAACCAGCTGACTGTAACGGGACGCCGGGAACCACAGCCATTCTTGGAGGGGTTGAGCCTGAGCCTGTTCCTCCCCATCCCGATCCGCACGGCCTCCAGGCACTGGGACATCATGTCAAGGGCAACACTGGGGTGGTCTGGGGATGAAATGTACAGTTGGGTATCATCAGCATACTGATGGAACTTTACCCCCAAACCCTGGATGATCTCGCCCAGCGGCTTCACATAAATGTTGAACAGAAGGGGCGAGAGGACTGACCCCTGGGGCACTCAACAAGTGAGGCACCTTGAGGACGACCTCTGCCGCCCCGTCAACACAAACTGCAAATGGTCAGAGAGGAAGGAGGAGAACCACCGAAGTACAGTGCCCCCCACCCCTAACCCCTCCAACCGCTGCAGCATGATACCATGGTTGATGGTATCAAAAGCCGCAGAGAGGTCTAATAGGACCAGGACAGAGGAACAGCCCCTGTCCTGAGCCCTCCAGAGATCATCAACCAATGCTGTTTCCATGCTGTACCAATAAACATGTGGCAGCACTAAGCTTACCCAAAATCCTGTTTACGCCCTCGGGAGTCACAGGGTAAAACTCCTCCCAGATAACAGTCTCAAGACCCGCCTCCATCACCCCATCTAGCCCTACCCAATCAGAGTCCAGCCCTTCCCGAATCTGAGCAATTTTGTCTTGCAGGTATTGTACAAAATCCTCAGCTTTACCCTGCAAGGGGTCCTCCCGCGCTTCCATATGTAAGAAGGAGCTGGTCACCCTAAACAGGGCAGCTGGGCAATTTTCTGCAGATGCAATAAGAGTGGAAAAATCATTAAACTTTGCCACTTTTATCGCTACTAGGTAGGTCTTGATATAAGACCTCACCAGTGTCCGACCAGATTCGGAACGGCTGTCCCTCCAACTGCTCTCTAGGCGTCTTTTCCGGCGCTTCATCTCCCTCAGCTCCTCAGAGAACCAAGGAGCCAACCGGGTTCGGCACCAGATCAGAGGCTGCAAAGGCACGACATGGTCCAGAGCCCCAGCAGCTGCCCTGTCCCTTGCGGCCACCAGTTCTCCAGCCGAGTCATGAGCCATAGCCTCAGGGAATGGCCCATGCTCTGTCAGGAACCTATCAGGGTCCATCAGGCACCTGGGGCAGAACCACCTAGTTCCACCCGAAGGAGCGAGCGATCTGACTATGACAAGGGTTCAATGGCTATATCCCCTCTTCCCAGATCCTTCAACCACTGACCAGAGACAAAAATCAAATCCAGGGTGTGTCCCCCGATGTGCGTTGAGCCTTGAACTAATTGGGTCAGGTCCATGGCTGTCATGAAGACCATGAACTCCCGAGCTGCCTCTGATGCTTCGCTGGCAGATGGCAGGTTGAAATCCCCCATGACAATAAGCCTAGGGGTACTAACCGCCACCCCGGCAAATCATGTCGAGCAGCTCGGGCAGGGCCACTGCCACGCAGCCGGGAGCCAGGTACATGGTCAGCAAGCCCATCTGTACCCCACTTCACAAGGAGGGACTCACATCCTATTGTCTGAGATACAGTGACCTCCCTCGGGCACAAACCCTCCTTTATAACGACCGCCACCCCCCACCCCTACCCTGAGCCCTAGGCTGATGAAACGCGCAGAAGCCTGGTGGGCACAATTCCATGAGGGGACCCCCCCCTCCTGGCCCAAGCAGGTCTCTGTAATACCTGCCAGGTCCACTCTCCCCTCCTGCACAAGATCCCAAAGAGGGGGGCTTTCAGTATTCGGTACTAACCAAAGTTCTTTGATGCAACCCTGGCAATTGGATATTCCTTCCATTACTCCTGAAGATATTGAAGAAGATTGTTGTTGGAAGCTGCAGGAAGTTTGTAGATCTGTCATACAGATACAGATTAACAGAGTTGGAAGGGACCTTGCAGGTCATCTAGTCCAACCCTCTGCCCAAGCAGAAGACCCTACATCTGCCTCTACCTAGGATTGAACTCACAACCTCCTCATCGGGAGGCAAGAGCTCCACCTCTAGGCCACAGCAGCAGGTCTACAATACTTCATTGCTGCCTCCCCAATTTCCTCTTGAGGCATTTAATGCCTTGTGCCTAATGGCTGGGCTGGCTATGGTGGTGTGCGTTCAGAAACCCCATTAAGCTTCTCCAAGCTTTTACATAGGTAACTGAAAACATTTATAAATCATCCCCTTCCAGGAGGAAGCAACAGGTCATATATCATCATAATAGAAAATTCCAAACAGAGTAAAGACATTCTCTGAAACTCCTTAGAGAAGATTTATGCAGAGGAACACAAGGGCTGGTTCATTTCATGATGATATTTGTTGATAGAATAGCAAGATGCCTTGTGTGCAAATGTTAGGCCATTTATCTTTCTTGCCCAGGATTGTCCATCCTTGAAGCAGTTTTCCAGGGTCATGAGCAGAGGTCTTTCCTGTCATCTACTACTTGATCTGCTTTTAACTGTAAGTTCTAGGAACTGAACCTGGGACCCCTTGCCTACAAAGCACATGAGCTATGGTCTCTTCCCTCAGATAATGTTTCATCTATGCATGTTTTTTTTAAAAATCCCCCCTGGAAAGGCACCTTCAACTGCTGCTGTTTCAATTTTTTAAAATTAATTTCACTGCTTTTGGGGAATGTGGAAGCCTCAACTGTTCTGAGCTATAGAATCAAGATCATGTGAAGTGTTAATATCACTTTTGTAATCTCTTGGGAAGACCACACTTGGAATATTTGCATTCAGTTTTGGTTGCCACAATGTAGAAAAGATGTGAAGACTCTAGAAAAAGTGCAGAGAAGAGCAACAAAGTGGATTAGGGGACTGGAGACTAAAACATATGAGGAATGGTTGCAGGCACTGGGTATGTCTAGTTTAATGAAAAGAAGGACCAGGGGAGACATGATAGCAGTGTTCCAATATCTCAGAGGCTGCCACAAAGAAGAGGGAGTCAAACTATTCTCCAAGGCACCTGAGGGCATAACAAGAAGCAATGGGTGGAAATTAATCAAGGAGAGAAGCAACTTAGAACTGAGGATAAATTTCCTGACAGTTAGAACAATTAATCAGTGGAACAGCTTACCTCCAGAAGTTGTGAATGCCCCAACACTGGAGGTCTTTAAGAAGATGCTGGATAGCCTTTTGTCTGAACTGGTATAGGGTTTCCTGACTAGGCAGGGGGTTGGACTAGAAGACCTCCAAGGTTCCTTCCAACTCTGCTATTGTATTGTATTGTTCTGATGATAAAGAAGAATATGTTCCCTGGACATTGTTCAGTTGAACAATTGAGCTAATTAAGGGTACTCAAGATCTTGGTATTACTGAACAAGTCATTAAGCTATGTGTGATTGAGCAGAACTTTGGTGTCCCATGCTTAATGATCTTTGGTGTCACATATTTTGTATGTATCATACAGTACAATGCAAATCATCATCATCATCATTAATATAAAGCAGAACAGGGGCCTGATTGAATATTACATATGGTAGTTAGTACATTTCTTCAGCTGAGAGCCACTAGATGCTGCTGTTGCTTGTGAGTCAACCTTATCCCTGCTATATATTCAATATTTGTCATTAGTAGTCACATTCTGTAGCCATAATTGAACTGGCAACCAATCTTTGTCACAAGATAAATGTGACAGGAAGTGAAGGGGAACTCTCCATAATGTTGAGCTAAATTATTTTAGCCACGAGGGAAAAGGTAAGTGATGGCATTAAGCCAACACTTGCCAGAAACACATGCCTTTTCTGGAGGTAGCATATAGTCCTGATACAGAGTATGTAATATCATTAGGGACAGTCTTAGTCACTGTCTTCTGACTATGGATGATAAGAGGGAAAATGCTTTTAATTTTGAAAATAAGAATGCTCCAAACAATTTATAACCAGAGAATCAGGTGTGAAAGCAAAACCCATTTCCCCACTACCACCTATGCTGCTTGTCGCCATTCATTATGCACAAGCATAATTGTATAGGAATAATATGTAGAGGCATCACTCATTAACCTGGAGCAAGTTAATGCATTAACAAGGAAAGTAGTTGAGTTTCAAGAATACTTTACTAAAAAGAGTACACAATGTAATTCTGGCAAGTAAGCCAGATTTCTAGCTTTTGCATCAACAACTCCATATTTCACCCAGAAAAATAAAACCAATGAAGGCATATTGTCATATTGCTCTCTGGGATGTTTGATCTGATTGATTTGAAAAGCAATAGACCAGTGGTGTCCAATTTGTGATTGAGCATTTTTGTCCCTGTAAGTTCAGCAAAAAAGAAAGAAGAAGCTCCACTTTTTGAAGCAAGGGCTATTTCCATGTTTAACAATGTTGCTTGGCTTCCTGGCAGTGACATGACTAGCACCTGATTTTAAAAACATGATGCTTGGTAAAGTTATATGTATTATTATTTATTTAAATTTATATGCTACATAAATCCCACCCACTTTTGCTATTTTGCATATAAAAACATTACAATCAAAGGAAAAATATGATCCTGTAGACAAAAATCTATATAAATAAAATGTAACAAGAGTTTGTTCAAAACCGCTAATCTCCGAAAGTACTGCACCAATCGCTTCCAAATTTTCAAACAACGTTCCTTTCAAATACGGCACCAATGATATATATATATAGATTGTGTAGATGTCAAACCAGTGCCAGGTACACGCAACGGAAATGTAAAAAATTGTAAAAAAGGTAGGTAGATGGATACAGAGAGAGCAGTGGGCCACAGGTATACTCTGAGGGAGAAATACAGTAGGTAGGTAGGTTGGTAGAGAAATAGAAAGAGAGAGGGAGAAATATAGTAGGTAGGTAGGTAGGTAGAGGGAGAAATACAGTAGGTAGGTAGGTAGGTAGGTAGGTAGGTAGGTAGAGGGAGAAATACAGTAGGTAGGTAGGTAGGTAGAAATACAGTAGGTAGGTAGGTAGGTAGGTAGGTAGGTAGGTGGAGAAAGGGAGTAGGTAGGTAGGTTGGGGGTTATACGGTGGTTGTGTGTACGTGTTTGTGTTTGCAGGTTTAGATCTACACACAGATTGGTTGGCCATTTAACCAGACTGGGCCACAGCAATGCATGGCTGGGAACGGCTAGTAAAGAATAAAAGATAGTAAGGATGACAAAAATACCCCAGACATGAACAGACAGGGGTATAAGCGCACCAGTGTGGCTACCATCCCTCTCCTACCTGTCCCCCTTTATTTGTACTCATTTCCTTTGTTCATGTCCATGTTTATACTTATAGTTGTTATCTTGTACATGTTTGACAAACTAAATAAAATGAATAAAAAATGAACCTACATATTCTAAACCTACTCATCACTCATCCTCACCAAAGGCCTGGGAGAAGAGGTAGCTCTCCAAGACCCTTCAAAGCACCAGTGGACTTCTTTCAATGGGCTTCTCTAATGGAAAAGACATGCTATATAGTAGTATTTCTGTTTCATATCTGTGAAACTCTAAAAAGTAATGGAGGGAATTCATTTAATTTATCACCTGACTTAACTCCAAGAAGAGAGGAATGTATTGACAGGTCATTTGGAAGATGAAAGACCAGCTACATAATGTGAAGAAGATGGCCAACGAAGCTGCTCAGGGAAGTTTGAAATAGAGTTTACTCTATTTCATTTCAGGTTCTATGGGAATAATTCTTTAAAAAACATATTTCGGATATTCCCAATTTGGGGTATGTCCAAATTATCCCCAATTTAAAGACCAATGTTCTAAGTGAACAAAATCTATGCACTCTACTGAAGTTAAACTTAAATGTTCAATGGTCAGAGTTCGTTTCTTTTTCAGTAGTTGAATTTTATGTATGGGTCATTGACTTGCATACACGTGTTTCTGTGGACTGAGGTTTCCAAGCTGATTTCAGTGTTTATGCATGTGTTGTGGCCCAGCCGACTCTGGATGAGCTGCTGACGGACTCTTCTAGAGAAGAGCCCTATGATTCTGCTCTGGAGGAGGAGGGAGGCCTTGGGAAGTGCTCAGAGTCAGAGCAGGAACCAGAGAGCCTGGTTGGCCACCAGGAGGCACCTGGGTCATGGAGCAGTGGGGAGGATCAAAGGCAGTTTGTCCGTGATGCCAGAGTGAGCAGGGCTGAGAGGCGGAGGCAGCAATTACATCGGAGGCAGGCTCGCAGACAATGATTAGGCACCAGGTGGTTGCTGAGTGGCCCCTCCCAAGAGAGCTTATAGGTGAGACGCTGGGAGGGGACATTTGCAGGAAGCAACCATTTGAAATTGAGTATTCCAGAAAGCCTAAGCCTTCTAGTCATGTTTGGGATTACGTGAGTTGTCTGGGCTGTTAGCCAAAGCATTCACTTATCTCGTAATTCAGCAGTGGCAAGCAACCAAGCCTGTGTGTGGGGTGATTCAGCCGGTGGGACAGAACATGCATGTAATGGATTTTGCTTGTAGTTAGCTTGATTATTTAAAGTAAAAAATCCACTCTAATTCCAGTTTTAAAATCAGTTTCAACAGTGGTGGGTTTCAATTTTTTTTACTACCGGTTCTGTGGGTGTGGCTTTGTGGGTGTGGTGTGGCTTTGTGGGTGTGGCTTTGTGGGCGTGGCTTTGTAGCATGGCAGGGGAAGATTACTCCAAAATCCCCATTCCCTCCCCATGCCGCTAACCTGCTTTCCAGGTTCCCTCCTATTCAGGGCAACAAAAGAAGATCAGCTGTGAGGCTGGGAGGCAGTGGGGGCTAGGCCAGCCTATTTGCCCGTTCTTCAAACTATCCAAGATGTCTGCTACCAGTTCTCCAAAACCTGCTGAATACCATTTCCGAGTTTTAAAAAACAAACAAACCCTAAAATGAAAATAGTGAATAAAAATGATATATGGAGTTGTGCCTCATATTATGTGTACTGGAGACATCATTGATACAATTATATGATTGCTGGCGCAATATGTAACAGATAAGCCAGATTGATTTTTCACACTAATTAAATAATGCAAAATTTGTGGTATTTAATTTACTCAAAAATGAAAAGGGAGTCATAAAAAAAATCCACCCTTTTCATTCATCATCAGAATATCAAATTGCTCTTCCTCTGTTATACAAATATTGATCAACAAATAAATAATCTTAGTCTATTTTTACAGTACTAAACTCCTGGTGTTCATCTGTTGTTTGTAGCCTCACATTAGTCCAAATGGTACATTATGCTGCAACAATTTTTGAATCAAGGTGCCTAAATCTCGTTAGTTTAAAGAATATGTAAAAAGTCAGGGAGCCACAAGTTTTATTCACAAAAAATACTGTCCCTTCAGTCACACAATCATGATTCCCAACACTTTTCCAGAGATTTAGGCAAGTAAATATAGACTTATTCTTGAATGTCATTTGCCACTACAATCATTTTTCTATCACCCACCCACCCATCCACACATGCATACTTTTTAATTGATCATGGGATTATCTATGGTAGCATTGGGGCAAAAAATGATCAGTCTAAAATTTAATGTTCTTACAATCACAGCAGACAAATTATGACACAATACAATACAATACAATACAATACAATACAATACAATACAATACAATACAATACAATAGCAGAGTTGGAAGGGACCTTGTAGGTCTTCTAGTCCAACCCCCTGCGTGGGCAGCAACCTTATACCATTTCAGACAAATGGCTATCTAACATCTTTTTAAAGACTTCCAGGGTTGGGGCATTCACAACTTCTGGAGGCAAGCTGTTCCAGACCACAATGGGTCTCTGTGTTTTCTAGTTTATAATATATTGTATTTTTTGCACTATAAGATACTCCCGACCATAAGACACACCTAGCTTTCGGGGACGAAAACAAGGGGGGGAAATCTGCCTTTGCCTCCCAGAAATTTGCCTCCTTGAAGAAAACAGCAAATAGCCTGGTCAGCTTTAGCACAGCCTGATTTAGCACGAGCAGCTGATTGGTGATCTGCCTCCTGGAATACTGCCGACCAGCTGTTCCAGGCTTCAGGGATCGCCATTGTGTGTCCCATTTTTGGTCTCCGGATGTCCCATTTTTGGCCCGTTCCAAGTGGTGCAGATCGCTGCTGCCATCAATCGTTATCATCTGGAACAAGATGAAAACAGGACAGGCTGAAAATGGGATGCGCAGAAACCAAAAATGGGGCACACAGAGGTGGTGATGGCCAGCAGCGATCGGTGGCAACAGCGGCAATCGCTGGCAGTGATTGCTGCAGCCTGGAACAGCTGATTGGTGGTTTTAGGCGTTGCCTCCTTTCCGCACTCCCTCCTTCAGAATCTAATGGATATTTTTTTCCTCTGGGCCACCTGTGGTGAAAAACAGTTCAAGTAATCAAAGCAAGTAGGTGATGCGGAGGAAAAGCCTGAAAACAGAACCTTAAATCTTAAAAGCAAAAGAAGGGTAATTCCTATGAGTAAAAAGAAACAGTGGAAAATGTGGTCATTGTGCTTCTGGATAAACAATTAGAAAAGGCCTATGGATATTTGGTTTATATATGGTGACTGCATCGAGGTTATTACATGCACAAACAAAATATTTAAATGCCCACAAAGGGAAATAGATTGTGAAGATGACAGAATTTGCAGAAATGGCAAAACTGACCTGTTTGATCAGGGATAAGCGTGGACAAGTCTTATGACTTTTGGCTGAAAACAGGGGGAAAAAATGAATAGGTGATTTATGGATTTGCTGATTAAAAAGTGTTGAATATGGAAAGAAAGGATATGACACAATTTTTTAAAAAGGAGGTGTGAAGGTTTGTTTGCTTGTAACTGCTGTAAAGATGAGTGGGAGTAGCTTCTATATATATGTTTTTCTTTTTTCTCTCTTTTGTCTTTTCTAATTTAACTTTATCTTAATTTATATTAATCTCTAATCTCTGATAAATGTTTTAATAACATTATCCTACAAAATAGAACTATATGGACATTCTACCTTTGCTACATTGTGTATACACAATGAACAATTGAATATGACACAAATCCTTCACAATGAAGAGAAATTATTGAATTTGAATTCTTTTGCTTATTCTTATCCCTTCTTAGGAGCTCTTCAGATTATTGTTCTGTCTAACATGGATGTTGGTAGCATATATTAGTAGAAGAATATGTATATTCTTCATATATTAGGAACTTTTAGTTTAAAAAATCTTGGAGGTTGAAAACAACCCATTCCACTCTACCTTGTCATCTGGCTGATCAATATTTGGGGACAACCATCTCAACTGAGCCTTCAAGTACATAAACTTTATTTTCAACTTGCAAAATGGAAAATATTAACATATATGGTAATATAAAAACCAACTTAGATATTTTTTTTCTGGTGAGAAAATTCTTGCCTGTCAGGGTTGAATAATCCAAGTCTAATGGTAATTATGTCATAATCTTGTAGAAGGTAGCCCTATGGCCCTTTCTTGCTCTCTTTATAGAATCTTGGAAGGTAATAGATATATATCCCATTTAAAAGAATTATCCTGGTAGAGAACATATTTTCTATTTATCACTGCTTTTATCTGTCTAAGGTACTGTGTTTCCCCCAAAATAAGACCCAGGTCTTATATGCCCCACCTCGTACAAGCAGATGGTGGGATGGAATGGGTGGGGGTCTTAACTAGGGCTTATTTTCAGGATAGGGCTTATTTTCAAGGAAACACAGTATCTTTCCCAGTTGTTCAATGTTGTGCTACCATTTGTTGAATGCACCCAACTTACAGTTGAACTTTAGTGAACATTTTTGGGATTGCCACTCCTATTACTATAATAATGCATTTTATGTAATTTTATTGAATTTTACATCTTTTTGAAAAGCTTTATTAATATAAAACTCCAGGCACATTTCATTGTTGTACTTTCTGGCCTATAGGCCACAATAAATGTTTCAGAATAATTCTGACTGAAAGCATTGAAAAACCCAAGCCTAATGCTGATTGTATTTGGAATAATACAACAGTGGCAAATATTCCCATGTAAAATGTAGTATAGACTGAACATCAAGAGAGTTGTGCTTGACAGATTCCATGGCTGTATGATTGCTATGATAAACAATGGGGGAAAAAAGATTGATGAATTTGTGTATCTTGATAGTGTAATGATTACTTCTGTTGATAATTATATAAATAACTATGTGCAAAAACCCATGCTATCAATAAAGAGAACTGCCACTTTGCTGGCTCTCAACAGAGCAGTTAGGAAGAACATAACAATATCTCTATACCAATGTACTGATAGTGAAATAATTCAGGTACCAAAATTATTCTAGCCTCATTTCTTTCTTCTCAATAAACCTTGCTAAAAGTTTGTCAAATTTTCTGTGAATTGGTAGACAATTGCTTTTGCTTAGACAAGTGTCCCAAAACTTTACAGATAACATAAGCATTAAGGGGGGAAAACAGATGGAGAAAGTTTAGAAAATGGGTATGCTGGTATATGGGAATTTGGTGGCATGTGCATTTTACAAAGATTGAATGTTAAAAGAATGAAAATGATCAGTTTAGGAGTGTGCTTTCTGTGTTATATGAAATGAGACATGAAATGCATAGTCTTGCACAGTTGAGGAAATAGCATAGAAATGTTATTTTTCCTTCATAGCTATGTCTGTCTTGTATCTATTTGTTGCTTCACTGAATCAGTGGTGGGTTACAACTGGTATGCCTGGTACAGACATACCAGTGCCTGCTGGGAGCACCAGGTACTATTCCAGTACAGTGCTCCGGAGGGCCCACCAGCCTGCCTGCCGTCCTTACCTGTATTTGACCCAACCAGGTCATTTGGGCACGTGCACAGAGCATACAGCACCTGCGCAACACTCCGCTGAGCAACTGGAGCATCGTGGGCAGTGGTGGATGCCCGGCCCCATTGCAGCGTATAGGTTGTGACGGGATCCGGAACCCACCACGGCACTGAATGTATTTAAGAAAGTGAATTCTTAAATGATGGTAGCAATACGTATAAATGTATTTGATTTAAAATATATGATTTGATATGAATTATATGTGATGATTGTGGAAGAGATGCACGAAAGCTTTTTGTAACCAACCGATACACTTTCTATAGTATGTAAAGAAAGAGGATTTTCTGTATGGTGTTTGTTTAAAAAAAATTAAAAAGAAAAGAAAGTGAATTCTCATTATAGTTCTAAATACTATCTTGTCATTGATAAACATAGTATTTTTACTACATGCATGTTGCACATAGTAGATATATACGTACATTTTACTTGCATAAATGCATTATACTTGCATATTGCAAGGCTCTTTAGAGAAGGCCCATGGATTGCTGAAACCTACAAAGTCAACATCTTCTCTTATCTCACTTTAGCATAAGGTAAAAACGCCCACACCTTCAAATTGATCCATACATGAATACACAGATATGTGCATGCACACTCGAAGACACATACAATGGCAGCAGTATTCATGGCTTTAGTGGTCTTTGGTTAGACTCAAGTTATTTCTCTTTCATCCTAATGGACTCATATATCATAACTCTTCACTTCTGCATTTCAAAATGAAATTAAATCGCAGTGGCATAACTACCGAGGCAGAACTTTTTCAATTTCCATAAAGGAGTTCATTCATTTTTGAACCCAATGACATCATTTTTCCTCTATGATTTGACACTTCCAATTTTGAATTCTTTGCTTATATACTATCTGTTTTCCTTATTCTTCATTTTTAAGGTACATTGAGCTCAAAAACTAAGCAGGATTGAGCCTGGTTACTACTTGGGTGAGCACTGGTAGAATATATTAGCGGTGTAGGCTAAACAATGGACTAGCTGGAAAACATCGTGGAAAAAACAATGGCAAAACTCTTCTATAAGATGCCAAAAGAACCAAACCTTTGTTCATAGTATACAATCATCAAGAGAAAAATTCAACTAGAAATCTATCATTAGAAACATAAAATACTTGCAACTACAGGTGAAACTCGAAAAATTAGAATATCGTGCCAAAGTTCATTTATTTTAGTAATGCAACTTAAAAGGTGAAACTAATATATGAGATAAGACTCATTACATGCAAAGCAAGATAGTTCAAGCCGTGATTTGTCATCATTGTGATGATTATGGCGTACAGCTCATGAAAACCCCAAATCCACAATCTCAGAAAATTAGAATATTACATGCAATCAATAAAACAATAGAACATATGTACAATTGTATTGTTCTATGTACAATTGTACATAGAACAATACAGGACTTCTGAAAAGTATAAGCATGTATATGTACTCAGTACTTGGTTTGGGCCCCTTTTGCAGCAATTACTGCCTCAATGCGGCATGGCATGGAAGTTTTCAGCCTGTGGCACTGCTGAGGTGTTATGGAAGACCAGGATGCTTCAATAGCGGCCTTCAGCTCTTCTGCATTGTTCAGTCTCATGTCTCTCATCTTTCTTTTGGCAAAGCCCCATAGATTCTCTATGGAGTTCAGGTCAAGTGAGTTTGCTGGCCAATCAAGCACAGTAATCCCACGATCATTGAACCAGGTTTTGGTGCTTTTGGCAGTGTGGGCAGCTGGAAAAAGAAGTCATCATCCCCATAAAGCTTGTCTGCGGAAGGAAGCATGAAGTGCTCCAAAATCTCCTGGTAGATGGTTGCGTTGACCCTGGACATAATGACGCACAGTGGACCAACACCAGCAGATGACATGGCTCCCCAAATCAACAGACTGTGGAAACTTCACACTGGACTTCAAGCATCCTGCAGTGTGTGCCTCTCCATTCTTCCTTCATACTCTGGGTCCTTGGTTTCCAAATGAGATGCAAAAGTTGTTTTTCTTTAGCCCAGATAGGACGCTTCTGACATTGTTTGTTGTTCATGAGCAGCTTGACAAGAGGAATACGACATTTGAAGCCCATGTCCAGGATCCGTCTGTATGTGGTGGCTCTTGATGCACTGACTCCAGCCTCAGTGGACTCCATGTGAAAGTCCCCAACACTTTTGAATGGCCTTTTCCTGACAATCCTCTCCAGGCTGCGGTCATCCCTGCTGCTTGTGCTCCTTTTTCTTCCATACTTTCCCTTCCACATAACTTTCTATTAATGTGCTTTGATACAGCACTTTGGGAACATCCAATTTCTTTTGCAAGAAGTTGCAATTGAGGCTTTCCCTCCTTATGGAGGGTGTCAATGATGGTTTTCTGCACAACTGTCAGCTCAGCAGTCTTTCCATGATTGTGATTCCTACTGAACCAGACAGAGAGACCATTTAAAGGCTCAGGAACCCTTTGCAGGTGTTATGGCTTAATTAGCTGATTAGAATGGGACACTTTGAGCCTAGAACATTGCACCTTTTCACAATATTCTAATTTTCTGAGATTGTGGATTTGGGGTTTTCATGAGCTGTAAGCCATAATCATCACAATTATGACAAATCATGGCTTGAACTATCTTGCTTTGCCTGTAATGAGTCTTATCTCATATATTAGTTTTACCTTTTAAGTTGCATTACTGAAATAAATGAACGTTTGCACGATATTCTAATTTTTTGAGTTTCATCTGTATATCCTTAAAAATCAAAATGAAAAAAAAACCACAAATGTTATTAATGGTATCACAGCACTTATACTTTCATTATTCCTGCAAATGAAAAAGAATAGTTCAAAAGTATTTCATCCTAATAATAAATGAAAAAAATATGCTTGCAGGTATCAATTCTTTGTGATTACAATTTTTGAAATACCTCTTATGTACTAGAAAATATTTTAGGATAATATTGTCAATTTATGTTTTATGTTTTGAACAGTATAGGATGGCCTCTTTCCTATAGCTGTTATTCATCTCAACTGGATATTTTGCAGATATTAAACAGAGTCTTACAATTTAAAAAATCTGTTTAATAAATATTTAATAAACATTGTTACTTTGTTAATTACCTTTAATAGTAAAAACATACTGAATGTGGAATTCTATGTAGTCTTGACTGAGTCAAGTTCATCAAATGTTGCCCTTCAAAACACATCCCAAACCAAACAAAAATAATGTACTTTTGTGTTTTATTTATTTTAATGCAAATTGTTTGATTGATTATTTTGAGCCACCCAGTTCAAGTTGAATAAATTATTACTATGGTTCATTGCAATCAGTCAGATGTTTAGACTGGAGTTGCCATTTTTATCCACAGAACAAATTCTTCCTAAGGTCCTGAGAATGGCAGATATTATTTGACAATGTTAAAGATATGGATGTTCTGCCTTATGTGTTGTCAAATAGTGCTGTTCTGGGTTTGTACCTAAGGCACCTATTACCTGTGGTACTATCTTTGCTGTCTTTGGCCCCAGTCATTCTGTTTCTGTTTTCAGGTCTTTATATTTTGTGATTTTCCTCCAATTCTTTTTCTTTTATTCTACTGTCAGCAGGCATCATCAAGTCCACTATCCAGGCTGTTTTGCCCTTCTTTTGGATAATCTAGGGTGTTATGTGACAGGTGATTAATAATTGGATTCTAAAATCCCTTCATTTTCTATTACTGACAAGCAGTAAGATGGACTCAGTTGCAGTGGAATGAGGATACCACTGGAGGACCAAAAATACCAGATTAGGCATAGATCATCATGGAGAAAATCTGTCTATATGGTTGCTTTTCAATTTAATCTTGCATAATGAATGAATGAATGAATGAATGAATGTATCAATCAATCAATCAATCAATCAATCAATCAATCAATCAATCAATCAACAGTCAATTGCATTAACCATATTATACAGATTTCTTCCTTCTCTACCAAACTGTACATGTACAACAATTCTATCTCTCTTATACGCAGATATTAGATACTAAACAAATGCTAGGCATATTGTTTTTCATAATGTAAAACTAGGAATTATGCTTATATCTATTAAGACATGTTTGGTGGGATTCTTTGTGCACATACAGAAAATGAACATACAATCCTAACAGTACAGGGAATGCAAGTAGAATGCTGCCTTCACCACGTAGGATTAGCTTTACAGAATTTTGTATCCTGGTCTTTGCCAATCAGCCCTACTTCCCTATGTGGAGCTTAATTTACATAATAACAAAATCAACAAATGAATAAAAGCAATTTTATGTCTGCAACACAAACAAGAAAAGAGCTGAAGAGATAACAGACTGTCCAGGTTTCCTTGTTGAGACAAGAGAAGAAACATTTTATTTAGAAAGACTATTATTGAATGAAATAAACATAATCTCCAAGATATTTTATCATATAGGTCAAAAGATGTGCAGAAAACATTGCTGGAAAGAAGGTTGCAACAAATTTGAGATAAAGCATTTTAGTACCCCTGCCTGACACCTGCAGTTATGGTTTTGGTGAACCCAGAGTTAGGAAGGATCATCAACTATAGAGTGTCAAAGTTATTAATTCCTTGTGTGCTGCTTAGTTATCAGACCTGTAGAAAGTGATAACCTGTGGTTAAAAAATGATATAAAACAATGCACAGAGATTACTTACATTAATCTATCTCAGAAATCTATATATCAATAAAAAGGATTTGACATAATATTTTACAGTGGGGAAAAGTAGATAATGATGTCAGGTTATCTCCTAGACAGATATGTTCCTTCCTATGTGTCAGATATAGACATAAACTAAGTAAATACTTAAACTAGAAAAAACATTTCAAAAATTAATGCTGAAGCCATTTCAGCTGTCTGCAAAGGACAGCTTGATTCTTTTTGTGCATTTCGTAGTTATTTTCTTCAAATTTCTATATTGAGTGATTAGATTAGGTTAATGCTCTGCCATGGCAGGTCAATGTAATTATAGCTTGTTTTAACTGATAATAGATGTACGCTTTATAAAAAACAAAGGCATTCTTTCTCAGATAATATTTTAAAAATGAAAGTGTCTAAGACCCCAGTAAACATCTGTCCCATGGAAGTTTATGGTGTACTTCAAAGGTTCTTAAAGTATTTGGTAATGGTTAAACTCATGGTTCAATTAAAATGGATACATTTGAAAATTTTTGAATAATTTATGTACACAAATTGTCAGGTACAGAAAAACTTAAAATGTCAATCTGAATTGTTCAATGTAATTTCTTTATTGGTGTTCACATATAGATAGACTTAAATACACTCTGCATAATTATCAGATAAACGATAAACGATGTGAAGAATTCAGAAGGATCTTTTCTGGGTCTCAACTGGATACCAATGACTCAATGTGGATTGGTCTCTTCACTCCTCCCTCTTGCAACTCAGCACCAGATTCCATTAGATAAATTGTTAAAGAAAAATGAGAAGATAAAGCTTTTCCCATCATGACATCTCAGTAGCTCTTTCAACAATAAGGAACAAGGTTGGGCAGGGTAATATACAGAAGGGGAATAATCCTCATTTCTAAAGTTTATTTTAGGACACAGACTAAAATAAGCTAGAAATTAGATTTCTCCTCTTTTGTGGTGTCCAAGTTGTTGCAGAGACTTGAAAAGGGATAAAGGTAAAAAAAAATTACATCCATTTCCTGAATTAAACTCTTTAATTCAATGTAATTTTCCCTTCCAGGAAGATGTCATACCCTCCAAAAATAGATGGTACTAGGTATTATCAACTTTAGCCTCATTATCCTCTGTTTATTCAACATTCATTCAATTTCATGTAGAGATTTTTATATCAACCAATTGTTGGCTAGGACAGTTGTCATTTGATGAATGCCCTGACCCAGGGGAATTTTGCACTATATCCTTTTTCAGTTCTGGAGGTCCAGTGCTACCAGTTTTCTTCTTTTTCTACCTCATCCCTGAGGCAGGCCAGACTAGGAACCCAAAGTTATGAATGATGATTGTACTTTTATTATATAGTTATAGTAATTGATGTCCTATAAGTCTGAATCCACATTCTCCTTTCATGCCTTATCTTTTAGAAAAGTAGGCAAGTTCTAGCACTTTTGCAATTTGATGTTATTTCATGTTACCATTGTCTTAGCTGCAGGTCTTCCTCCTGTTCATAAGTGTTCATAATTTTGGTTTTCTAGTCCAGTCTAACATTAAGGGCTAAGAGGTTGGCAACTTGTATAGATCTCAGACAATTCTTCTTGAGATCTTGTCAATCAGGAAGTTATTTCTGATGTTTTGTTTGAACCTCCTTCCTTGAAGTTTTAATCCAGATATTCTGGTAATTCTCTTGTGAAGTGTCATTGTTCTTTTTCTGAAGTATTGCAGATGAATGTTGGATAATTGAGATAGCCAAAGAATACCAAAATAATCTGACTTGTGCCTCTTTGATTACTGAAATCCTTTGATTGTTTCCAACATGTCAAGCTGTGGACTATATTTAGAAAAATGGAAATCCCAGAGCATCTCATTGTCCTGTTGTGAAATCTATAGAAAGAACAGGAAGCCACAGTAAGACAGAATATTGTGAAAAAAATTGTCTCCAAGCTGGGAAAGAAATGTAGGTCTTGGAAATGATATTTAGATGATGGGATATACCTTTGTCTACAAAGATCAGAACTATTCAGAAAATGGTTTTGAATGTGACAATCTATGAAAATGAAAACTGAACTTAAAAGAATCAAGATAGAAGGAACATTAATATTTTTCCTTTAGTCTTCCGTTTTTAACTGGGTTTTTTAGGGGGTGTAGTTTAGTTTTAGTATAGTGGGTTTTAGCGCAGGGACAATTCTTTTAATTTTTATATTAACTATTTATGTATTTTATATTTGCTTTTTAACTTCCCTGTGCACTGCTCCAAGTCCCCTTGGGGAGAGGAGGCGGTCTACAAATATTATTATTATTATTATTATTATTATTATTATTATTATTATTATTATTATTATTATTATTATTATTATTATTATTATTATTATTGAGTGTTGGTGTTGGAGTATATTGTGGATAGCCAAGATAATAGACAAATAGATCATTGAACAATACAATACAATACAATACAATAGCAGAGTTGGAAGGGACCTTGTAGGTCTTCTAGTCCAACCCCCTGCATGGGCAGGAATCTTATACCATTTCAGACAAATGGCTGTCTAACATCTTTTTAAAGACTTCCAGGGTTGGGGCATTCACAACTGCTGGAGGCAAGCTGTTCCAGAGGTTAATTGTTCTTACTGTTAGGAAATTTCTCCTTAGTTCTAAGTTGCTTCTCTCCTTGGTTAGTTTCCACCCATTGCTCCTTGTCCTGCCCCCAGGTGTCTTGGAGAAAAGTTTGACTCCCTCTTCTTTGTGGCACCCTCTGAGATATCGGAACACTGCTATCATGTCTCCCCTGGTCCTTCTCTTCATCAAACTAGACATACCCAGTTCCTGCAGCCGTTCTTCATATGTCTTAGTCTCCAGTCCTCTAATCATCTTGGTTGCTCTTCTTTGCACTCTTTCCAGAGTCTCCACGTCTTTTCTACATCGTGGCGACCAAAACTGTATGCAGTATTCCAAGTGTGGCCTTACCAAGGCACTATACAGTGGCATTAACACTTCACGCGATCTAGATTCTATCCCTCTGTTGATGCAGCCTAGAACTGTGTTGGCTTTTTTGGCAGCTGCTGCACACTGCTGGCTCATATTTAAATGGTTGTCCACTAGGATTCCGAGATCCCTCTCACAGTTGCTACTATTGAGCAAGGTACCACCTATACTGTACTTGTGCATTTGGTTTTTCTTGCCTATATGTAGGACCTTACTTTTTTCACAATTGAATTTCATTTTATTAGACAGTGCCCAATGTTCAAGTTTGTCTAGATCCTTCTGTATCTTAAGCCTATCTTCTGGAGTGTTGGCTATTCCTGCCAGCTTGGTGTCGTCTGCGAATTTGATGAGTTCCCCATTTATCCCCTCATCCAAATCGTTGATGAAGATGTTAAAGAGTACTGGGCCTAAAACAGAGCCTTGGGGGACTCCACTGCATACTTCCTTCCATGTAGATGCAGTTCCATTGAGGACTACACGTTGAGTGCGGTTGGTCAGCCAGTTACGAATCCATTTGGTGGTGGTGCTGTCTAACCCACAATTTTCTACTTTATCTAATAGTAGGTTATGGTCTACTTTATCAAATGCCTTACTGAAGTCCAGGTAAATTATATCAACAGCATTCCTCTGGTCCACTGATTTTGTTACTTTGTCAAAGAATGCAATTAGATTCGTCTGGCATGATCTGTTTTTGACAAACCCATGTTGACTTTTGGCTATTACTTTGTTTGCTTCTAGGTGTTCACTTATTTGTTGTTTAATTATCTTTTCCAGAATCTTTCCTGGTATTGAGGTCAGGCTGATGGGTCTATAGTTTCCTGGATCTGTTTTTTTTCCTTTTTTGAAGATGGGAACCACATCTGCTCTTTTCCAGTCTTCTGGCAGTTCCCCGGTGCTCCAGGATCTCTGAAAGATATAGTTCAGTGGTTCTGAGATCTCGTCTGCCAGTTCCTTCAGAACCCTGGGGTGTAATCCATCCGGTCCTGGTGATTTGAACTCGTCCAGGGCAGACAGGTGCTCACTTACCATTTTCTTCTCTATTTCAACTTGTGTTCCTAATCTGATATTTGTGGTGCTGTTTTTGATTGATTGGACTGTTTTATCCCTTTGTGTAAAGACAGATGCAAAGAAAGAGTTAAATAGTTCTGCTTTCTCCCTGTTGCTTATCATCTTCTTGCCATTTTCTCCCAGCAGTGGACCAATTGTTTCCTTAACTTTTTTCTTATTTTTAACATGTTGGAAGAAGCTTTTTTTGTTATTTTTTACTTTTTTGGCAAGCCTTTCTTCATTGTGAGCCTTAGCTTTCCTCACTTCATCTTTACAGGCTCGGGCTATTTGCTGATATTTTGCCTTGGTTATGTCCCCCTTTTTCCACTTTTTATATTTATCCTTTTTGTCTTTCAATTTGTCAGAGAGTTCTTTATGCAGCCATGCTGGTTTCTTTTGGGAACTGTTATTTTTCTTCTTCATTGGTATTGCGCTGGACTGGGCTTTTATAATCTCATTTTTCAAAATTTCCCAAGCTTCTTGAGTTGTTTTCCCCTTGAGGATTCTCATCCATGGAATCCTTCCCAAGCTCTCTCTGAGTTTGTTGAAATTAGCTCTCTTGAAGTCTAAGACTCTAGTTTGACTTTGTTCAACTACTTTTGTTTGCATAATGTTGAATTCCAGTATTTCATGATCGCTTGCCCCCAAAGTTCCTGTAGCTTCTACACCTTCTATCATTTCCTCTCTGTTAGTGAGAATTAAGTCCAATATTGCTGATCCCCTTGTTCCCTTCTCTACCTTTTGGGAAACAAAGTTGTCTGCTAGGTTTGTTAGGAACCTGTTGGATCTTCCACTTGGTGCAGAGTTTGTTTCCCAATTGATGTCAGGGTAGTTAAAATCTCCCATTACTATTGCAGTGTGCTTCCTACATACCTTAGTTAGCTGGTTAGCAAAAAGTACATCCACTTCCTCTGCTTGGTTGGGTGGCCTGTAGTATAGACCTATGACAATATCATTCCCCCCCCAACCTTTAATATTGACCCAAATACATTCAAGATAGTTCTCATCATTGTTGTGCTCTATTTCTGTAGAGATGTAATTATTTCTTATATATAGTGCAACTCCACCTCCTCTTTTATTTGGTCTATTTCTTTTAAATAATTTAAATCCTTCTAGCTGTATGTTCCATTTGTGGGTTTCATCCCACCAAGTTTCTGTAATGGCAACAATATCGTATCTGCCCTCATTTACTTGAATTTCTAATTCACCCTGTTTATTCCTCATACTCTGTGCATTGGTGTATAGACATTTGAGTCCATTTTGATTGACCCTGTGTTTTCTGTCTACGAAACCTGTGTTATGCCTGACTATGGTTCTCTTTGCCCCTATTTCTTTGCCACTTGTATGGTTCATGTACATGGTATGGCACCCACTGTTAATTGTTTGGTTTTGCTTGACAGCAGTGTTGATAATATTACCTGCACAATTATCTATGTTACACGCACTGATAACCCTATGAATTTTAGTTTGCTGGGGACAGAAATATTCTTTATCTATTGATTCTCTGTCCCCACTATTCAGTTTAAATGTTTAGCCAGGAAATCTGTGAATTTAGTGCCAAGTAACTCAGTCCCTTTCTTGGATGGGTGCAAACCATCTCTTTTGTACAGTTTATCATTGGACCAGCTGCAGGCATCATGACTAATAAGACCAAAGCCTTCCTTTTTACACCACTCCTTTAGCCACACATTAAACTCTGCTATGCGCTGGCCCTTTCCTTTTTGTTCCTTGTATACTGGTATAACCTCTGAGAAGATAAGCCTACAACCTGTACTACTAAGTTCGTACCCCAAACTCTGGAAATCATTCTGCACAGAAGCTACATCTTTTTGGGACAGATCATTTGTGCCAAGATGTATAATAGCATCAACTTCACAGTCCTTACTTGCATTCGTGACTATCTTAAAAATACGCCTCTTGTCTCTGCTGGCTGTAGCACCCGGTAAACATCTGACATCTTTCAAAACCTCCATATCCTTACCTAAGTTTACATCTCTTACGATTGAGTCACCAATCAGGAGGTGACTTCTCTTTTTGGGTACCTTGCTCTTGTTGTGTGACTGATGCATGATCCCTGGTTCACACTTTTGCATTTCTGAAGTAGGTTCTTCACTTTGGACCACAATCCGCTGCTTATTTGAGTCGTCATTATTACCTTGACCTGTCACTTTAGTGTCCCCATTAAGATCAGCAAGGGCGCTATATCTGTTATGCTGGGACACAGCGAAAGTTTTGTGTTTGTGGGTCACAGCTCTCACCCTGCCAGATCCCACAGTTGTCCAGGCTGCTCTTCTTCTGTGGGATCTTTGCGGTAGGGGAGGCTGGTAGTGTGGCATCTCCACAGGGTGGAGTGGCCGAATTGGACACTTAATTTCTGCCTGGAGATCACAAATTACAGATTCAAGATATGTTATGTGTCTATGTAATCTATTAATTTGTCTGCAAGGGGGACAGTATCCAAATTTGAAAAGAGTACTGCGGAAGACAGGTGCAAAACAGTTATTACATTGAACTAAGCCAGTCATTTTGAAATAAAATACAATCACAGTCTTAAGCGCACAAATCTAGAATGTATTATTTCTTTTACCTTTCTCTTTCCCCCCTCCACACAGCCAGAAACTCCTCCCTTTAGCCACAAGTAGTTCAAAATGGGGAAGTCTTTACCTTTCTTCCCCCCTGCACACAGCCAGAAACTCCTCCCTTTAGCCTCAAGTGGTTCAAAATGGGGAAATCTTTACCTTTCTTTCCCCCTGCACACAGCCAGAAATCAGCTCCAGGAAAAGTTCAAATGAAACAGCCACTACTTACCGCTCCTTTTTGTGTCTTTAAATCCCCCCTCCAAAAGAGCCTCCAATCAGCTCCAGGAAAGTTCAAATGAAACAGCCACTACTTACTGTTCCTTTTTGTGTCTTTAAATCCCCCCTCCAAAAGAGCCTCCAATCAGCTCCAGGAAAGTTCAAATGAAACAGCCACTACTTACTGCTCCTTTTTGTGTCTTTAAATCCCCCCTCCAAAAGAGCCTCCAATCAGCTCCAGGAAAGTTCAAATGAAACAGCCACTACTTACTGTTCCTTTTTGTGTCTTTAAATCCCCCCTCCAAAAGAGCCTCCAATCAGCTCCAGGAAAGTTCAAATGAACCAACAAATCAACCAAAATTCTGTGTGAGTTACAAATGACCAGGGTCAAATTATTTAACTTTGTGTTAATGAAAATAAGGACTAGGGTAACATGATAGCAGTGTTCCAATATCACAGAGGCTGCCACAAAGAAGAGGGAGTCTAATTATTCTCCAAAGAACCTGAGGGTTGGACAAGAAGCAATGGGTGGAAACTAATCAAGGAGAGAAGCAACTTAGAACCCAGGAGAAATTTCCTGACAGTTAGGACAATTAATCAGTGGAACAGAAGTTGGAACAGAACATCTTGCCTCCATAAGTTGTGAATGCTCCAAAACTGGAAGTTTTTAAGATGTTGGATAACCATTTGTCTGAAGTGGTGTAGGGTTAGGGTCTCCTGCCTAAGCAGGGGGTTGGACTAGAAGACCTCCAATGTCCCTTCCAACTTCTATTCTATTCTATTCTATTCTATTCTATTCTATTCTATTCTATTGAGATTATGAGATGCTTTGTCAAAGGTCTGTCCCTGAAATATTTAGAATGGATATGCATGGGGCAGGATGATTCAGGATTCTTCTTCCCTACTCTCCTTTCAAGCAGCCTCACATCTCCCAGTTGCTGTATTTCATTCGAAAGTAATGGATCTCATGTTTAGAGTTTAGCTGCAAGAAAGCAATGGAAATGACAACCCATATTTCAGAGGGAACAACCCCTCATCCTGCAATAGAGATTAGTTTTTCAAAAATCATGTTTCTGTTTCCACCAGTATATCTAAAACTTATTCTTCTTTATTATTTCATGCTTTTTTTTCTGATGCAGAGACATAAATCAGAATCATTTTAATAATAAAATAAGAGTTATAAGATTGGGGGGGGGGTGTTTGAAGTCATGCTAAGTGGATTTTATTCTCTTACATGATGTCTGGAAAGTAAAACAAACACATGAGTGGTTTTATATCCGTCTCTGCAAGACAGCAAAGAAATAAACAATTAACACTGCAAATAGCTTTAAAAGCTTCATTCTTCTCAAAGAAAAATCCAGGGGCTCAGGTTTTTTATATATGAACAGCACTTGCATTTTTAACATTTGCTAGTATATTTTTTCAATAATTAAAAATAAATCTACAGCAACCTCCACGACCAGCTCTCCAAACCCTTTGATAGTATGATGCAAAGGCTTTCAACCTATTTCATAGCTTATTAGTAATTCTGCAGCCTCAGCGAATGATTGGATGAACCCAAGGAAATAAATGTTTGAACCTATCATCATGTTCATGCTTAGCATAACACTAACTTTCTAGGATCCTAGTTGGACAAAGCCATCTGCGGCCGGACATGGTTAGAGAGGCAAATGACCAATGACAAGAATGCTTTCATTATAGAGGTGGAATAACATGTTTATCATTTTGAGGAAGTGGATGCCTCTTTGTAAGAATGGAATATTTAATATGGGATGACATCATACATGTGTGTATGGATCTCTGTTTCCATGGGTAGGTGTTGTCTGCAGACCTTTGAGAAGTAGTAATTCACATGTATGAAGTCACATGTGGCAGGTTCAGAGAATCCTCATGATATGTGTGCAAAACTATTTAGGAGAGGGATAGATTTCCACCCAGATACATAGGCAGGCAGGCAGGCAGGCAGGGATGGTAAATGCCTTCAATAGGCATAGACCAGTTGGAATATGTTTCTAGCTTCGGTTATTTTCCCCACTTGGTTCTTCAATAGGGAGCTGCAGCTAGTTGTGCTGCAATTTTGGGGAAGAAGAAGTGGATGTGAGACAGAAAAGGGTGACAAAACAAAGCAAAGGTAGTACTAATAGTAATACGCACCTTGAGTGCAATTCCCAAACAACTGGAGCACCACTTGAACACCACCGACATTGAAAAAGTCATCATTAGTCAATTGCAAAAGAGAGATTTATTTGGAACGCCTGCAATGATATATTGAGCAGCATGAAACGGTAACATCTGCCTATCCCAGGTCCTTGGGATTTATACACTCAATGGGTGGATTAAAATGCCAAATCCAGTCTAAACATCTGTCTGATTGTGTGATGAATCATAATAAGTCAACAAAGAAAGAAAATGATATAATAAAAACCTCATCTAGGACCTCTATTTATTGATCTCAATCAATGTGTAATTATTGATCGATGTACAGTTTTCTGCCATTTGTGATTTATTTATTTATTTATTTATTTATTTATTTATTTATTTATTTATTTATTTATTTATTTATTTATTTATTTATTTATTTATTCAATTTGTTAACCGCACCAATCTCTGTCGAGACAGACTCTGGGCGGTGCACAGGACATTAAAAAATTTACAATAAATAACAATGTACAAGAATTAAAAAGAAATTAAATAGAAAACCTGTGCTAAAATTCCTATTAAAAAACTTGGCTGAGGCTCAATTGTTCTAAAATTCAAGTTCTACGCCAGTCCAGCTTGCTGAAAAAGAAGTGTCTTAAGTGAGCGGTGGAAGAGGGGAAGGTCCGTGATGGTGCGAGGTTCGGGGGGGAGGTCGTTCCAGAGGGCGGGCCCCGCCACAGAGAAGGCCCTGTTTTTGGGCGTCACCAGCCGGCATTGACTGGCAGTTGGCACCCTAAGAAGGCCCTCTCTGTGGGAGCGAATCGGTCGGTGGGAGGTATGTGGCAGGAGGTGGTCCCGCAAGTAACTAGGCCCCGAGCCATGGAGCGATTTCCTCTTGTATGATTGTTTAGAAAAAGCTTGATATTGGAATGGGTAAATTATTTAATATTCTTTGGATGTAGTTCTATAGATTGTCATTAAATCCTACTGACCTCTCACTCAGTGTCTGGCATTAGTGTGGTCTTTCCAAGTGGACATTATTTCACAGGCAATAAACACAGAAGATTTTTGTCTTGATGATTTCAGAAATGGATAAATTCAGAAATCAGATCCATCATTGGGGAAAATCAGTTTGGGAATGGTATAGTTATTTTTCCCCCATTGGAACCAAGGTGTCAGGGTACCAAGTAACACCCCCAACGAAAGAAGACTCTGAGGCTTGAAGTGCCTCAAAGTTCCACTTTATTAGAGATGTCATATTGGTACATCTGGGAAAACCCGAATCTGAAAGTTTCTAGGTTTTCCCCACCCAAGTGAAAGTTCAAGTCCCTGCCCCAGCACCCACATGTCCAACACAGGCACCATCCAACACTGGAGACCCCTTGCAGCTGCAGGGCAAGGTGTCCTTGACTCTCTGAGAAAGAATGTCATTTTGACTATACATATCACCAAATACTCCTCCTCCCATTTTCCCACAGTAGAAAATGTGGCAGGCCTGAAGGCCCCGTGTAAAAGATGGCTTCCAGGTCTGACAAAGGAAAGGGAGAAGTAAGAAAGAAAAGAAGAAAATTGAAGGAAGATTTAAAAAAAATATTCTTGTCTCACTTTCTGCCCTGGGCAGCACAAATTGAAGGAGGAAGCTCAATAGCATCTCCTCATTAATTTTTAAAAAGTACTTCTTTGTAAAAGGTTTAAGTTAAGCGAGAATATTGCTGGTAGCTACCTTTCATATTTTATGAACAAGTTCTGGTCCTGCATGAAGGCAGATTTTTATTTTTGAAAAGCTTTTGCTGAGAGGAACTAAATAATTTTCTGTATTTTAAAAGCTACAAGCTGATTTGAGCGTACACGTTGCTGTCTTTCTGTTTCCTACTTCAAAATAGCAGAAACCTACAGCATTGATTTATGGTGGTTGTCAGGTCCACCATCTTTAGCTTGATGCCTTGTTGGCATCCTGTCATCAAAGGACCAGGGGAGAGGGATGTGGGGACGACGACAAATGCTCAATAAACCTGTATACATTTGTGTGTGGAAATTCGGGAGAGGGAATGACAACTGAAGAAAAGCAGTCCAATGTGGAACTGTTTCATGCAAGGCATCTTCATTTCATTTCATTTCATTTTATTCGATTTATATACCGCCCTATTTTCACCTAAAAGGGACCCAGGGCGGTGCACAGAAAGATAAAAACCTGAACAATACATACAAAATATAAAAGACAATTAAATTATTAAATCTGTGCTAAAATTTAGATAATATAAAATTAAAACCAATAAATATCAAAATTTAAAATTATACCCTTAGTCTATGTCAGGCCGGCTAGATGAAAGAAATGTGCTTTTAACAACCGACGGAAGAGGCATAGGTCCGTGATGGTATGGATATCGGGGGGGCAGGTCATTCCAGAGTGCCGGACCTGCCACAGAGAAGGCTCTTCCCCTGGGAGTCGTCAGCTGGCATTCACTTGCTGACGGCACCCTGAGGAGGCCCACTCTGTGGGAGCGGACAGGTCGAAGGGAGGTATGTGGTAGGAGGCGGTCTCTTAAGTAACCAGGACCCGTGCCATGGAGCGCTTTGAAGATGGTGACTAACACCTTGAAGCGTACCCAGAAGACCACAGGCAGCCAGTGCAGCTCGCGCAGGAGAGGTGTTACATGGGAGTAATGAGAGACTCCCAAAATCCCCCGCGCGGCCACATTCTGCACTAGCTTGAGTCTCTGGGTGCACCTCAAGGGGAGCCCCATGTAGAGGGCATTACCGTAGTCCAGGTGGGAAATAACGAGGGCTTGAGTGACCGTGCGTAGGGCATCCCGATCTCTTCAAGGCCGTTTGCCCTGAGTGTGGTAAGTTACCAACCCAAACACCTCAGCACTCCCAAAACTTCCCAACGGCATCAGGTTGTCTGGGTTTGGACTGGGCATGGTGGGAGGGACAGAACTGAAGGAAATAATTTTGCATTGATGTGTGGAAAACTCAGATTCTATCTGATTTTACCGCGATCAGCATCTCTTAGTAAACGTACCTTTCACGTCAACCAAATGGAGTCGAGGGTTTTTGTTCCCTAAGGAATCAGGCTGTGGCAGGTCTGACAGTAGTTGTGGGATGAAGAATCAACAACATGGTGAGATGATGAAAAAATGGATGTGGGAGGGTCTGGATTGAACACCCCCCCCCAAATCTGGCTCAGTTCAGTTTGCCATTGCAATTCTACCCTTTGCAAACTGTTGTCAAAGAACATGATGAGTGCTACTTTAAAATCTACACTGGCAGACTGCAATACAAATATATGATAATGAACATTTTATAATTGTGAATAAGGAGGTGAGACTTGGCAGTTTGTCCAAGTTCAATTAGGTAAAGAGGGTCTCCTAAATCAAAGAAAACTTGGTAATATCAAATGTGTGGAACAGCTAATAGAAGATTGAGAGAGAAGAACGATACTATTGCTCATTTAATCCTCATGGTTTCCTGGTTTCTAGCCCAGTGCCTTAGTACTGCTTTGTGCTTTATTTGTTTCTTTCATTTTATATATTTTGTGTTTTTATTTGCTTTATGATAAGACCCCTAGAATAAAACAAAAGTCTATATGGGTGGCTATATAAATCAAATCTATAAATAAATGACACAATGTGCTTTTCTTTAATGTAGATCCTAATATTTCACAAAAACAGATGGATAGTATTGCTAATCTGATGTTGTAGATCAGGTGTCCCCAGTCACTGGGCTGCAGCCCTTGGCCTGTTAGGAGGTGAGTGGCGGGCAAGCAAAACTGTGCATGCACAGGATCTACGTTGCATGTTCCTCCTCTCTCTGGTCCATGCAACACTTCTCTTCCACAAAACTGGTCTGTGGTGCCAAAAAGATTGAGGACCACTGTGGTGGATAATTTGATGCATGCATAAACACTAAATGAATGATATATGATATATATATATGTATATGTATATATATAGTGGTATGCCCCATATGGGAGGGAGCAGAACTGCTTTCCTTTTCTGTCTTTCGGCTCACCCTAGGAGTCATCCAGGCAGAAAGCTAATTTTTCGTTGCCTTTGATATATTTGTGCTATGTTTGTGCTGATAAATAAATAAAGGGAGACTAGTATAGATCTATTTCAAGCTATTTAGCTCTCATCAGCTAGCTAGCTCTCATCCCTTACTGGGATTTGAACCTGGGAAGTATTACATGTGAGGCAGTTATAATTGCCACTAAACCACAGGTTCTCCTCCTTGATTAGTTGAGCCGGGGGAATAAGTATATATTGTGTCACAACACCCTGGTTTGCCCCATATGTGAGGGAGTGTCCTAAAGCAGGGGTCCCCAACCTTTGCAACTTTAAGTCTGAAGGACTTCAGCTCCCAGAATTCTCCAGCCAGCTTTGCTGACTGGAGAAGTCTGGGAGCTGAAGTCCTTCAGACTTAAAGTTGCAAAGGTTGGGGACCCCTGTCCTAAAGAACTAATTTAGTCCGGTGTGAGTTTTTCCTCAACAGGTCTTGCCTCCTGGAATGCTTTAAGATGATTCAGAATTAATGAAAAGTTGAGGAACATCTCAATGGCATGACTTTCCTGGGAGTGTTGAAACAGCTATCTCAGCCCTGCAGCCTGCCATGAATTCAGCAATGTGCATAATAGGCGAAGTGTCTCTTATTCTTATAGCAATTATTATAATGTCTTAAACTGATATATTTCATTGAATCAAAAGCCACAGGATTAGGCATTCTGCCTGAGTGGACAGATGTTCTCTCTCTCTCTTGTATTCACAGGCATACAGTGTCATCACATTACGTTCTCATGCTGACAGTTAGTAGCCTGGCTGGGTCCCTAAATCAATCCATTGAGTTGACTCTCATCTTCATACAGATCACTGTGGAAGTGAACAAAGATTTTAGCTAGTGATTCAATACAATACAATAGCAGAGTTGGAAGGGGCCTTGGATGTCTTCTAGTCCAAACACCTGCCTAGGCAGGAAACCCTATACCATTTCAGACAAATGGCTATCCAACATCTTCTTAAAGACTTCCATTGGGGCATTCACAACTTCTGGAGGCAAACTGTTCCACTGACTAATTGTTCTAACTGTCAGGAAATTTCTCCTCAGTTCTAAGTTGCTTCTCTCCTTGATTAGTTTCCACCCATTGCTTCTTGTTCTACCCTCAGGTGCCTTGGAGAATAGCTTGACTCCCTCTTCTTTGTGGCAACCCCTGAGATATTGGAACACTGATATCATGATTTCTTTCACTTGATTTCTTTTGATTTCTTTTGGTAGCTGGAACTAAAATGATAGGTTTTCCTTGCTCTTATGCAGGACATCTACTACCCCGTAAAGCAGACCTTCTAAAGAACAATTCAATTGCCACACAGTTGAACAGACAATATAACATATCAAAATGCTACTGGATCTCCTCTGTGCCAAATGAAGGGCTATAAAATTCAACTTGCTCAGGAAACGCTGCTGATTTTTAATCTATAGCCCTTGCTATCTTTTATAAGGGAGTTGGGTAAAGAAAATTATACTGAGATTTTGTACTGTGCAAAGAAGATAATAGCTCCGAGAAAGCTTCAGCTCTAAGTTAAACTGGCTGCCATTTACAACATGGGTGATGGAATTTTCAGTAGATAATTTTACAACCTTTTCTTTTTCCCTCTCTTAAATTGGGGAAGTGAGACTTTTCAATGTGAAATCAAACCTGCAGGAGTCTTTTGGTGTCAAATGGGCTCTTATGAATGAAGGAAAAAGGGTATTTCACAAGCACAGGTTTTCTTTTTTCTTTAATTCTACAAGTGACGGATATTTCAACCTGCTTTATTACTGATTACTCTGTCCTTCGGCATCCTCTATGTTCTTATTATAGATTGCTTACACCCTGAACAGAGCAGATCTGGAGTATATGCCTGAGTCAAACATACAAGATACATCTTAAAAGCAGGATAATGGGAAATATGTGCAACCAGTTTTGTTGTATTTAAGTACAATGACAATAAAGATTATACTTTATACTCAGAAAAACTGCCGTGTAAATAGCCTTCAATTCTCAGTGAGTGAATCTGCACCTTACAACTTAAACAAAACACTGCAGTGCGGAGTTCACTCACACTGCACCATTCTTTCCACATCGCAGGTAGTCCTCGACTTATGGCCACAATTGAGCTCAGCATTTATGTTGCTAAGTGAGACATTTTAAAGTGAGTTTTGCCCCATTTTATGACTTTTCTTGCTGCAGTTGTTAAGTGAATCCCTGCAGTTGTTAAGTTAGTAGCCTGATTGTTAAGTGAACCTGGGTTCCCCATTGACTCTGCTTGTCAGAAGTCGCAAAAAAGGATCATATGATCCCAGGACACTGCAACCGTCATAAATATGAACCAGTTGCCAAGCATCTGAATATTGATCTTATGACCATGGGGATGTTGCAAGGGTCGTAAGTATGAAAAATGGTCACGTTATTTTTTTTACTACCTTTGTAACTTTGAACGGTCACTAAATGACTGTTGCAGGTTGAGGACCACCTGTACTAATTTTTCCTTTCTTTCAAAAATAATTTAGGATGCTGTGCATGGTCAGTGCTCATTCATCTGGTTTTCCTTCCCCATTTGTGTATATACAGTATTAATTAATATATATGTGTCCATTCCAGTTACAGAAATTCTATGGAAATGAAATCCTATGCAACGTCACAGGCTTGTTAACTGACACAGGAGAGATGGTCTTTTCCTGGTTCATTCTCAGACACTAGAGAATGCACATTGGGCTGGCACTGTAGGGTTAGAAAATCTGCAAAGATGATTGGTTTTCAAACATTTAATGTTGATAAAATAAACAAGGAGATTTATTTATTTTATTTATTATGTATTTATTTATTTGTTGAATTTATATAACCGCACCCTCTCCCCAAAGGGACCCGGGGCGATGCACAGGAAATTAAAACACACAACATCACAAATATAAATAATTAATACCAGATTAAATTAAATACCAGAATAAATTATCCCTGTGCTAAAAATTAAAAATGTTAAAACATGACCCCATCTAAAACCCAATTAAAACAATTTATGGTACAGACTGTAGGCTAGGTAAATAGCTTAGGCCAAACCGGCCTGATTGAACAAGAGTGTCTTTAATTTCTGGCGGAAGGTGCGGAGGTCCATAGTAAGGTCGGGGGGTAGGTCATTCCAGAGGGTTGGGCCCACCACAGAGAAGGCCCTTCCCCTGGGCATCACCCGCTGGCATTGCCTGGTGGACGGCACCCGGAGAAGTCCCTCTCTGTGGGAGTGGATTGGCCGAAGGGATGTATGGTGTAGGATGCAGTCTCGTAGGTAGCTAGGTCCCGTGCCATGTTAATATACAAACTTTTTTTTAACTGTTATATTCCAATCTTAGCTGTGCCCTGTGCCACCCCTAGGCAAACCTGCAACTTTTAAGCTTATGTGCTTATTCTTCCCTTAAAATGGATCATGTGCCAAAATGTGACATTTTATAGAAGAAGGCTGTAGTATTTTCTCAGCTTTTGAGTTGAGTATGGCCTTCCCCGATTCTTAATCACTGCTGTTGCTATTTTATCTAGACATTTAAATAAAGACCTAAGCCAAATTGGGAATAAAGAAATGAAAGCCAGAGTAGGGTCCCCCCACCAAATAAATAGTCTTGTTTATTAGTTTCTACAGGAATGTCAGGTGCATGTTTATATTCCTGTTCTGAAACTGTATGCCAAAAATATCAAGCTGTCAGCCTCTACAAATAAGATGGAATTATCTTATTCACACACGAGAATACAAAAATGGTTGGGTTTTGCAGTAAATTTCACACTCCATATGGTTTATATGCAACCCTGACACCAAAAATGCACTACATTCATCTGGACTATCTGTTATATTTTCCAGCCGAAGACAAAACTTTCAAATCCAGCCATTTGTTCAGAAAACAAGAATAAGGGAAATGGGCAAGACACAATGTACACACAAGGATGTATAATTATATATGATAACTAACTGTAATTTCACGCACTACTATTTTCAGCTATATTTCCATTTTTGGGGGGGCATTAGTTTGTATTTCCTTTTTGCAGCCTTGCCAGCCTTCCATTCCGTTCCATTTTCATTTATATAGATGTTATTTTAAAAAATCTCCTACAATATTAAGTGGGACGACTTTACCAGAATTCTGTATGTGTTTTAGGATAGAAGAATATAGATAATATAGGACTTGGTCTAGAATACAACATGGATGGAGATGCCTGTGCTCTCACATTTCTAAAGTCAGCTTCTTATGTCAGATTATATTAACGATCTCTGGCTAGTCTTACTTGCTTAAAGTGCACCATTCTTCCTAAAAATGCCATATTTTCCCCTTCTATCCATCAACCTGATGGCAATTTGTTTTTTCCTCTAAGCCAGGGGTCCCCAACCTCCGGGTCGCGGACCGGTGCTGGTCCATGGCTTAATAGGAACCAGGCTGCAGTGAGTGGCGCAATTCTTAGAAAGAGCCGGAGGGGGGGAGGTGGGGGCAGCCCCCTGGGGAGGGCACACCGGGGGTGGGAGAGCACAGGCGTGGCCGCTTGCACTGTTGGGGCCCCAAGAGGAGCGAGTAAGCTGACTTACTGCCCCCGTGCGCACATGCGCCGCCTGTTCCCCCTCTCCCTGCTCCCCCTCTATGCTGGCTAAGCCATGGCCACCGGTCCGCGGAATTTTTTTAATATGAAACCGGTCCTTGGTGCCAAAAAGGTTGGGGACCCCTGCTCTAAGCCTTTTCTCCTCTCCTGTTCTTGTTTTCAGAACAGCCTCTAAAATGGAAGTGAGAATACATCAACACTTTTCATGTTGCAACTTATCATTTCTCTTGATTCCCTTTGGTCATCCCCTTTTCATGGAAACCTCTCTCATTTCTGCTTTGTAAAGTACTTTGGGCATGGGTAGTATGATCAAAATAATAAATAACCTCAGCAGCTAGTTCCAGCATGCAACATTGAAGTCACAAAGAATTATCATCTTAACCTGATTGTTTCACATGAGATTCTGAGACCAGTTGCTCTTCAGAGACTAGACTGTGTAGTTACTAGGAGCTCCAGGCATTCTACAAGAGAGATAAAAATGAGATGAGTTCAGGATAAAGCATGTAACTGATACAGCTGTGAATAAGATGAATGTATTATTTGGCAAGTATTCATACAATATAATGAGACAGACCACAGATGTATGTAGGACTGTTTCAGGATGATTTTCTTGTTCTCTGTAAGACCATACTGAGCATAATGACTTCTGAAGTCCCAGGATCTTCTCTGACTATAACATTCTGCCACTTTGAGCTCTGAATCACTTGGATAATTTTACTCTTTGGTGTCTCTGGGTTTGGTTATTTTCTTATGGATCTTTCACTATCCAACTAGGTAACATGGACACTGCATTATCAGCAATAGGCCTAATATAGAACAAAACCATAATCAGAGAGGCCAAGACCTAACAAATAAGAGGCCAAGAAAAGAAGCAAACCATCCTGAACTAACCAATGTATATGACATAGCCCCATCTATTTTCTATTACTTTGTCACCAATCACAACCCCTACCCATTCCTCAAATATTTACTCAACCTCTGAAGCAGTTATAAATTACTCACTCTTGATGTGAAAAAATATTGATGATAATGTAAGTATTTTGAAAAAGTTGTGGATTTCTGGTATCTATATAAATAAAAATGTAACTATGAGTTTGTTCAAAACCGCTAATCTCCGAAGGTACTGCACCGATTGCTTCCAAATTTTCACACAATGTTCCTTTCAAATATGGCACCAATGATATATATATAGATTGTGTAGATGTCACACTTGTGCCAGGTACATGCAATGGAAATGTAAAAAATTGTAAAAAGGTAGGTAGATGGATACAGAGAGAGCAGTGGGACACAGATATTATGTCATCCTTTATGACATAAAATACCCTGAGGGAGAAAAACGGTAGGTAGGTAGGTAGAGGGATATAAATCTCCTTCGTGGAGAAGGGCGGGATATAAATTTAAATAAATAAATAAATAGAGAGAGGGAGAAATATAGTAGGTAGGTAGGTAGAAGGATAGAGGGAGGGAGAAATACAGTAGGTAGGTAGGTAGAGGGATAGAGAGAGGGAGAAATACAGTAGGTAGCTAGGTTGGGGGTTATACGGTGGTTGTGTGTACTGTACGTGTTTGTGTGTGCAGGTATAGATCTACACACAGATTGGTTGGCCATTTAACCAGACTGGGCCACAGCAACGCATGGCCGGGAACGGCTAGTGTGCATATAACCAACAAGGTGTGTAAGAGAATATAAGGAATAGTATTAGAAGAACATGTGCAATATAATAGACTAATTAAATCTTGCAGCTCCTTAAAACTAACAAATATATTATGGCACAAGCTTTTATTGACTCTATGTTATTCAGAGCACAAAATGTTACATTAGTTACACAATGGTGGCACTGTTATTGTTAAGAAGTAAAAGTATTGTACGATATAATATTATACTATGCTATATCGAAATTCATAGAACAATTATTGAGCAATAATGCACTGTGACATTTATAAATTGATTCTTCATGATTAAAAAAAGAAGCCTACTCAAAGCGATAAGAATTAATGTTGATTCACTGGATGAATTACTTTTTAAAGAAACTTTGAACTCTGGAACTCTGATAAGTTATCGGCTGAAGTTTGCTATTTCAGGTACAGATTCATGTCTTATTTCTGCATTTAGCCAACCAAATCTGACATTAAATCCTAAATAGATTTAAAGATTACCAGGGCTAGAAGCTAGAAAGGAGAGATGAAAAATATTTGGAGTTACACCTATAGCGTTTATCTCCATTGGAGGTCAAATTGTTTGATTTCGATTTCATTAAAATTTATGGAGTTTCTTCAGTGTTGTGATGGGGTATATATTTTCAGACCGGTCCTGGTACACTCAGGCTTGGGCCCAAATTCACTGAATTTTCTGGATCAGATTGGTGTCAGGATCATAGTCTTGATGCACTTTTATGGCAAATAATAAACCCTACAGATATATTATAAAAAAGAGTATATATTTGGATGTAGCATTTATTACTTTCATAGGTATTTTAGCAACCTAGTATTAGAATTTAGGTTCTCTAAATTTATGGATCAAATTAATGTTTGAATAACAATTTGGCTGTATTTTTATTGTTTGTGATAGATAAATCATGGATCTTGAATTTATGTTTGAGTGGAGATGGGATGGGGATTATGCAATATATTTACATAGACTTAAGTTTGGTGCTTTGAGACATCAAGATGTTTGATTTTCAGTTGTCCAAATTGTTCAAATAGGTTGTAATTTGGTGATTAGCAGGATTTATGTTATAGCAGTTATTTTATTCTTGGGTTTAGGTTTATATATTTTCTTTGAGAGCTGTACGCTGATGACACCCTATTTGTACATATCCACCCCAGACCACCCCAACGATGCCGCGGAGGTGCTGTCCCGGAATTTGGAGGCTGTACGAATCTGGATGGGTAGTAACAAACTCAAGCTCAACCCATCCAAGACTGAGTGGCTGTGGTTTCCGGTACCCCGGTTCAGCCAGATTACTCCAACTCTGGCCATTGGGGGCGAAACACCGGCCCCCGTGGAGAGGGCGCACAATTTGGATGTCCTCCTGGATTCCCGGCTGTCCATGGAGGACCATGTGGCGGCTGTGGCCAGGGGGGCCTTTCATCAGGTACGCCTGATGCGCCAATTGCGCCCCTTACTGGACCGGGGGGCCCTTCGCACAGTCACTCAAGCTCTCGTGACATCCCGACTCGACTACTGTAATGCTCTCTAAATGGGGCTTCCCTTGAGGTGCACTCGAAAGCTACAGTTAGTCCAGAATGCAGTCGCGCGGGTGATTACAGAAGCCGCTAGATGCTCCCACATAACACCGATCCTGCGCGAGCTGCACTGGCTTCCTGTGGCCTTTCGAGTGTGCTTCAAGGTTCTGACAACCATCTTTAAAGCGCTCCATGGCTCGGGGCCTAGTTATATGCGAGACCGCCTCCTGCCCCATACATCCCTTCAGCCGATCCGCTCCCACAGAGAGGGCCTTCTCAGGGTGCCGTCGGCCAGGCAATGCCCCTGGCGACACCCAGGGGAAGAGCCTTCTCTGTGGCGGGCCCTGCCCTTTGGAATGACCTACCCCCTGAATTGCGTACCATCACTGACCTCCGCCTCTTCCGCCAGTGTCTAAAGACACATCTTTTTCAGCAAGCCGGCCTAGCCTAACCTCCCGTGGGGACTATTTTTAGATAGTTTTAAATTGGGGATTTTAAAATTGGTTTTAGCATAGGATTATAATTTAATATGTTTTTAAAATTTGTATTTATTGTTTTGTATGTTTTTAAATTCCTGTGCGCCGCCCTGGGTTCTTGTGGAGAAGGGCGGGATATAAATGTGATTAAAATTAAAAATTAAAAAAAGCTGAGATTAGGATTCGGTTTGGGCTTTTCTGAACCTCTTTCCCAATTAAAATGGTAAGAATTTGGTGTATTACTGCTGGCTGCAATTCTGATTAATTAATTCTGATTCTGATTCTTTTCCCTTGTATCTATGTATTCATTGCAAAATGTTTTTCAAAGACTTAACAATGCTGGCCTAGAACAATGCTTCTAGGAAGCATATAACAACCCTTCCTCATTATTGCTGTCCATAAACTATAATTTAGTTATACCGTGCCACCAAAGACGGAGCTTCCATTAACAGCAACATCCCATCTATAGTTCTCTAAATGACTGTCAAAGCTGTCAATGGCCGAGGCTGCCACCCTCATCTTGCAGCAGCAACTTCTGCACATTTAATGATGTGCTCTGTGGAATAGTTTATAAATTAAGGAGAATGATATCTTGTATGAAGATACAATGGCATGCTAATCCGATTCAGTCCAGGAACTAACAACATTCACTGTAGCACAGCATTTCTGGGCCAGTTCTTTATATAGCACACTTTCTTCTCCCTAAAGAATGGCTGTCACCCACATGCTGTGGAGAAACCTGCCCCATAGAATCTCCAAAAGTCAAACATGATTGAATGAATAACATCACCATCACATTTTCTTCCCAGCTTTATCATCTCCTCATTAATTCACTTATAGGTTGTGTTGCTGTCTGGTTCAGACAGGTCACATTCAAGGCCCGTGGGCCAGATCCAGCCTGAGGTGTTGTTGGATCTGGCTTGCAGGGCCACCCTGGAAACAGTAAGGGGCTGGCCCCTGCTGCCTTGGTCCCGGTTCACCCCAGTCCAGCTGGGTGTGCACACAGAAGGCTGGGAGCGCATGGAGTATGGCACACAGCTGACATGTAATGAGAATCATCACCACAAAGTTGTAATGGATCAGCATAAAGCCCCAGCACCTTCACTGCCTTCATGACCTGCTCACTGGCCCACAGCCCACAAGTGCCTCCCTTTCGCCAGGATGGCTTCTGCTCCCCCCACCACTCACCCTCCCACCATGTGGGAAAGACATGGCCACCAGCAGTGCTTCTACCCTCTTTCCTTCCCTTGTCCTTTCCTGGGCATGGAGGGAGAGAAGGAGAAGGAAGGAAGGAAGGAAGGAAGGAAGGAAGGAAGGAAGGAAGGAAGGAAGGAAGGAAGGAAGGAAAGAAGGAAGGTGAGATGAGATGAGAATAAGAAAGCAGGGAAAGAAAGAGGAGAAGGAAGGAAGAAGGAAGAAAGGAGGGAGGGAGATTGGAATGAGAGGAAGGAAGGGTCTGAGGGAAGTACTCCTTAGTATCCCCCCCCATCCTCCTGGCCTCTACTGATGGTCTCCCATCCTATCACTGAGGATGCTTTTGTTACAAAGCTGGGTCTCCTCGCAGGGAGATGAAGTGGGTCTCCCTCTGACTCACACACTTTGCTTTCTGCTGCCACATGTCCTTTGGCTCTGCACCTCAATTCTAGGGTCAGGAGGTCAGCATTGGGTGAGGACTGGTGTGGGGACCTCCAGACAGCTGCCATGAGCAACCTGGCCAAGGGGAACGAGCACAGCAATAGCAGCTTCGAGGAGGAGGTAAGCACAGCTGGGCATCCCCTCGGGGAAGCAGGGCTGGTCTGGGCTGCAGGGTCCTGGTACCCTAGGAGCTCAAGGGCCATGCTGGGCACTGCGGCTTGCGGCCGGCAGACCGCACGTAGGCGACCTGGTCGTCCTCGTCCAGGTCGTCGGATTCCTCCACTAGGCACGCGCGTGCGGACGGTTGGCGGTCCAAGTCTCTGTCCAAGACCGAGGACTCGGACATCTCGAATGCCCGAGCCTCGTCCACCGCCTGTTCTAGGGTCAGTTCTGCATGGGCCAGCAGGCGCCTTCTGAGGCGGATTTCCCTGAGGCCCCAGATGAACTGCTCCAGCAGCGATTCGCCTAGGAACTCTGAGGCGAAAGCGCACAGAATGGCGGCCATGTGGAGCGCCTTGAGGAATTCGGCCACCGACTGGTCAGGCTTCTGGAGGCACTTCCTGAAGGCAAAGCGGTGGGTCATCCGTGACGGCACCGGGGCGTAGTGTGCCCGGAGCCGCTCGATCAATGTGTCCCAAGGCATCTCATACACTTCTGTCGGCGCGGCCACGGTGCGGGCGGTCGCGAACAGCTCTGTGCCGCCGCAGCCTAAGAAATGTCCTAATTTTCTGGCCGGGGGCAGCGCCCCGTAGTCGTTCGCCAGAACGAAGCACTCAAACCGTGCCATAAATGAAACCCAGGTCTCCTTCGATGAGTCGAATGGAGCGAAGGGAGGGACGGAACCCATGGTGATCGTACCGCAGAAGGAAACAAACGGAAAAAAATTTCGTGAGGAAAATTCTTCCCCTTAGCAATTAGAGCTCTGCCTGGCCCCAGCCCTCGTCGCCAGTGTTAGATTCTCAGAGGGGTTGAGAATAGAGGGAGTCCAGCCAGGTTTGCTCAATAACAACAGCCTTTTATTTTAGGCAGATTAAAACGAACAGCAAGAACAAGTACAGAAAATAGGCAGTAGACAGGGGCTCCCGCGCTTTGACAGCTCTTTATATTGGAGCTGTCAAACGGGGGAACCAATCAGGCTGCGGCAAGAGCCGGCTTCCCGCCAGGCGCGCCTCAGCCAATCAGGCGCGTCTGTCGGTTAGCCTACTTGCTACAGCCTGTCTCCATGGCTTCTCGGAGGCAGCCTGGAAGACCTGCAGCCGGTCGTAACTCGAGACCGGTCGCAGGTCGAGGATATAACAGTCCTCCACATGGCCTGAGAGGGATAGTGAATCTCTTCTGGTGGATGAGTCTTTGGTGGTCGCCCAGGTCTTGCCTTCCTCCACTGGAGACTTCTGGATTCCCTCATCCCAGCCCAGCCTTGCCTAGTCCCCACCCAAAGGAAGTGGAGGATGCTGCTGCTGTGTGTGGAAGCATGGAGAGAAAGGTTTGCAGGGTAGCAGTTTCCCCCCAGTCCAACTTCTGCCTTGACTGATCTCTGCAGAGGAGGAGGGGATGGTGGGGCAGCTGCATGAGGGAAGGCTACCCCAACAAGCCAGCATTCTTATCACACATGGTTGGAAATGGGGATTCCCTTTTGAGAAGGTCTGGACTCACTCCTGCAGGACCAGAGAGTGCTGTTCCCCTTCCTTCTCCTCTTGTTCTCCAGAGATAGGTCAAGGCAGAAGATGGACTTGGAGGAAACTGCTTCCTACAAGCTTTCTCCTCTGCACTTCCACAAGCAGCACCATAGTCCTCTACATCCTGCTTTGCTCCTTTGACATGCTGTGCACATGTGTGTGGTGCACACATGCAAACACACACACACACACACACACACACACACACCATACACCATTCCAGGCTTGGAGACTTTTATCCACATCTGAACTAACAAACTGCCAATTATGCCTGGTTTGGGGAGAAGGCCCTCTCCTTCCTCTGTGATAAAAGTCTCCAAACCTGGATTGCAGTGTGTGTGTGTGTGTGTGTGTGTGTGTGTGTGTGTGTGTGTGTGTGAGAGAGAGAGGGAGAGGGAGAGAGGGAGAGAGAGAGAGAGAGAGGTGAGTTCCTACCGGTTTGGTCAGGTTTGGCCGAATAGGTAGTGGAAATACGCCATACCTTTCTGAACTGGTAGTGATGGTGGCCTGGTCAGATCCCCATACTGGTTCTATGGTCACCCCTCACTCACCCCCATCCCCAGTCTTTGCTCTGCAGATTGCCTGCCTGAAGCGCTGCATCCCTGATCTGGCTGGCAGGTAGGCCTGCAAGACGTGGCTTAGCTAGTTGCCCCTGCCTCTTCCCTGCAGCCCTGCCATGCTTCCTTGCTTTCCACGTGGCCTTCCAGGTGTCCCCATGGTCGGCTTGTGAAGGCAGGCAAGCAGAAGGCCACACGGAAGGCAGGGAAGCATGGCAGGGCCGCAGGGAAGGAAGCAAGCAGCCAGTTTCTCTGCCTTCCACATGGTGTTACTAGTGGTCCCCCATGCCCGCTTGCCTTCTGGGGTTGGAGTCCAGCCCAGCTTGGCCAATGGGTGGGTGGGTGGCACTTGATGGAAATGGATACACTGTGCTTGGGCTGTGAAGAGTGGCAGCAATGCTTTGGGAAGGCAAGTGGACATCCTAGGGCTGGTGCACATGCACCCACTCCATTTCTGCAAAGGCAGAGACAATCCCTCCCCCCCCCCCCATTGCAGGGTGATCCAAAGAGGGGAGGAAGATGCTGCAGAAAAGGCTGCCCTGCAGTATGGGGGAGCTCTGCCTTTGCAGAAACAGGGCGGGCACACATGCAGCAGCCTCTGGATGGCCACTTGCTGCATTGTGGCAAGCAAAGCAGCTGTCAAAGAGAACGAAGTGGCCACAGGTGCTTCTTCCAACAGCTGAGGAAGGAAGAGGAGCAGAGGCCTTGGCTGTTGGAAGAAGCGCCCATGGCCACTTCATTCTCTTTGCCAGCACCTTGCTTGCCATGGGGAGAAATCAGGGGAAGGGGGAGGGGAAAGCCGAGCTTCTGCTAGGAACTGCCTTTTCCTCCTTTTCCCTCTGATTTCTCCCTGGCCTGGACAGCGGTGTGTGTGTGTGTATATCTTGGTGTGTGTGTGTGTAAGAGGGGCTGGATGGGCCAGAGCATTACCCACCCCCTCCCCGCCCGCTACAGCCTGGGCCCTGCCTGCCCTGCTTAGCTGGGCAGCTGGCTGGGAAAGCGGCAATGGGGTGAGTGGCAGTGAGCAGTAAGGGAAGTGAGCACCAGCCAGCATCCTTGCCTCCTTCCTTCGAGAGCCATGGCAGTGGAGGAAATTGAAGCTCCTTTGCCAGTCTCCCAGCTAGCAAAATAAATTTACACTTTTCGGTGGGTGTGGCTAGGTGGGGGGGCATGTGACTTTGTGTGCATGAGTGACATCAAAATTTGAAACCCACCCCTGGTGTATGCGTGTGTGTGTACGCATACACACACACACACACACACACACATGCTTGGCTGTCACCAGTTTGGGGAGGTGAGGAGCTTGTGGGGCATCAAAGTGTCTCCACGTTGACTTGTTCCATCCTGATTCAGCTACACCCAATGAGTGGCATAGAGCTGGCTACACCCATCCAGCCATGCCCACCTAGTCATAATGACCTGGTGGTGACCACCCAGCCATGCCTACCCAGCCACGTCCACCTGGCCATTGTGAGTCATCATAGTCTTACATACTATTGGCCATTGAGGGCAATCATAATGCTGATGTGGCTCTCAATGAAATTGAGTTTGACATCCCTGGTCTAGATACAGGGGTAATTACAATAATGGTAACTAGTCAGTAAAAGAATTCATCACATAAATAGTCCCCTGGATCCAAGTATGATATAGTAATCAAGTGACATTAGAGTTTACTTTTTCATACCCAAACTTATCATATATTTATTTTCTAATCTCTGGTCATTCATTTTCCAATAGGAAAGTGCCTTAAAAACACTTCAGCTACTTCTTGCAATTTATCTTCATTATTTCCAGGTTATTTGAATGCCTCTGATATAGGATACACAACACAAACTTTTGTTGTCTGAAACAAAAAGAAAAAAAATGCACAAACCTGTTTTGCTAAGGGAGAATGATGAAATTTCCCCAAGGATGAAGACAATAGTATTGCAATGCATACTGTGAATGTCAAACAAGAAGCAGCATCTTACATTCAGAATAATTTCTTACAAATAGTGTTCCAGAATCAAAATCACATCTAATGAATTAGCATATACTTTGTCAGCTACTAAAAATGGGAAAAATAGCATTCGAGAGAACCTTACCTGCTTAAATCCAGAATTTAGACTCTAATGTTCAGTAACTGTAATAAAGAAAGCTATAAATATAACCCAACTGAAACACAGATTCCCAGACAACTGTTTGAAAAATCTATGTATTTTCAATATGAGAATTTTATAGAATTAATTGGTACAAAGCACTGAACAATGTACTGTTTTTATGTAATACTAGCTATACCCGGCCAGCGTTGCTGTGGCCCAGTTTGGTTAAATGGCCAACCAATCTGTGTGTAGATCTACACCTGCACACATACACACAACCACCGTATAACCCCCAACCTACCTACCTACTGTATTTCTCCCTCTCTATCTATCCCTCTACCTACCTACCTACTGTATTTCTTCCTTTCTCCCTCTACCTGCCTACCTACCTACCTATTGTATTTCTCCCTCTCTATCCCCCTACCTACCTACCTACCTACCTACTGTATTTCTCCCTCTCTCTATTCCTCTACCTACCTACCTACCTACTGTATTTCTTCCTATCTATCTATCCCCCTACCTATCTACCTATCTACCTACCTACCTATCTACCTACCTACCTATCTACCTACCTGCTACTGTATTTCTCCCTCTCTATTTATCCCTCTACTTACCTACCTACTGTATTTCTTCCTTTCCCTCTCTATTTACCTACCTACCTACTGTATTTCTCCCTTTCTATCTATCCCCCATCTACCTACCTACCTACCTACTGTATTTCTCCCTCTCTATCTATCCCTCTACCTACCTACTGTATGTCTTTCTCTATCCCTCTATCTACCTACCTACCTACTGTATTTCTTCCTTTCTCCCTCTATCTACCTACTTACATACCTACTGTATTTCTCCCTATCTATCTATCTATCTATCTATCTATCTATCTATCTATCTATCTATCTATCTATCTATCTATCTATCTATCTATCTATCTATCTATCTATCTATCTATCCCACCTACCTACCTACCTACCTACTTTGTTACTCCCTATCTATCCCTCTCCCTCCCTACCTACCTACTGTATTTCTCCCTATCTATCCCTCTACTTACCTACCTACCTAACCTACCTACTGTATTTCTCCCTCTCTGTCTATCCCTCTACTTACCTACCTACTGTATTTCTTCCTTTTTCCCTCTACCTACCTACCTACCTACTGTAATTCTCTCTCTCTATCTATCCCCCTATCTACCTACCTACCTACCTACTGTATTTCTCCCTCTCTATCTATCCCCCTACATACCTACCTACCTACCTAGTGTATTTCTTCCTTTCTCCCTCTACCTACCTACCTACTGTATTTCTCCCTCTCTATCTATCCCCCTACCTACCTACCTACCATATTTCTCCCTATCTACCCCTCTATCTACGTACCTACCTACCTACCTACTGTATTTCTCCCTCTCTATCTATCCCTCTACCTACCTACCTACTGTATTTCTTCCTTTCTCCCTCTATCTACCTACCTACATACCTACTGTATTTCTCCCTATCTATCTATCCCACCTACCTACCTACCTACCTACCTACCTACCTACCTACCTACCTACTTTGTTTCTCCCTATCTATCCCTCTCCCTCCCTCCATACCAACTGTATTTCTCCCTATCTATCCCTCTACTTACCTACCTACCTAACCTACCTACTGTATTTCTCCCTCTCTATCTATCCCCCTACATACCTACCTACCTACTTACTGTATTTCTTCCTTTTTCCCTCTACCTACCTACCTACCTACTGTAATTCTCCCTCTCTATCTATCCACCTATCTACCTACCTACCTACTGTATTTCTCCCTCTCTATCTATCCCCCTACATACCTACCTACCTACCTAGTGTATTTCTTCCTTTCTCCTTCTACCTACCTACCTACTGTATTTCTCCCTCTCTATCTATCCCCCTACCTACCTACCTACCTACCTACCTACCTACCTACCTACCATATTTCTCCCTATCTACCCCTCTATCTACGTACCTACCTACCTACCTACTGTATTTCTCCCTATCTATATATTCCCCTATATACCTACCTACTGTAATACAATAATACAATAGCAGAGTTGGAAGGGACCTTGGAGGTCATCTAGTCCAACTCCCTGCCTAGGCAGGAAGCCCTATACCATTTCAGACAAATGGCTATCCAACATCTTCTTGAAGACCTGCAGTGTTGGGACATTCACAACTTCTGGAGGCAAGCTGTTCCACTGGTTAATTGTTCTCACTGTCAGGAAATTTCTCCTCAGTTCTAAGTTGCTTCTCTCCTTGATTAGTTTCCACCCATTGCTTCTTGTTCTGCCCTCAAGTGCTTTGGAGAATAGCTTGACTCTCTCTTCTTTGTGGCAGCCTCTGAGATATTGGAAGGCTGCTATCCTGTCTCCCCTAGTCCCTCTTTTATTAAACAGTATTTCTCACTCTCTCTCTATTCCCCTATCTACCTACCTATTGTAATACAATAATACAATAGCAGAGTTGGAAAGAATTTTGGAGGTCATCTAGTCCAACTCCCTGACTAGGCAGGAAGTCCTATAACATTTCAGACAAACGGCTATCCAACATCTTCTTAAAGACATGCAGTGTTGGGGCATTCACAACTTCTGGAGGCAACTTCTCTTACACTGGTTAATTGTCCTAACTGTCAGGAAATTTCTCCTCAGTTCTAAGTTGCTTCTCTCCTTGATTAGTTTCCACCCATTGCTTCTTGTTCTGCCCTCAGGTGCTTTGGAGAATAGCTTGACTTCCTCTTCTTTGTGGCAACCCCTGAGATACTGGAACACTGCTATCATGTCTCCCCTAGTCCTTCTTTTCATTAAACTGTATTTCTCCCTCTCTCTCTCTCTATGGGCCACCTGGGAGTTTGCTATCTCAGTGCCTTTTTGGCCCTAAGAGGCCTCCGTACATGGCTGAGGAAATGACTGTTGCCTGGTGGGAGGAGTTACAGGGAGGTGAAAACCTGATCAGTGGGTACATTTTACATTTGTGTACCTTGCATACAACACACGTGTGCTAGGCACAAAATGAGTAGGTATTCTATTATCAGAAGTCCTTGGCAACATTGTGTCAAAATTTGAGGTAAATTGGTGCAGTAGTTTTTGAGATTAGTGGATACGTACTAACTATTTTACATTTTTATTTATATAGATTACCGATAACCTGGCCCAAGTTTTTATTTTTAGTGGGAAAATGTCCAAAGCAAAAGTAATTTCTAATGTTGGATTTTCCCCCTTACCAGAGGGAGCTCCTTTGTGGAGCACTGTGAAGCTATTACCATGGCAATTCTGCTGCACTGTACAGTAGAAGCCATTTTAAGGCACAACAGGCTGTATCTTAACAAAAGCTTTCACGAATCTAAAACCATTTCACCTCATGTTAAACTGTGAACACTTGCATTACCTTTGCTCGTAATGAAGCCCTTCATATATATTTAAATCTCACAATTCCCTAGTTTTGATCATTCAGGATGGAATTTATGGGAATTGAGGGCTAATATCTTAGGAGAAAATAAAGCTGTGAAAAGTTGCCTTAATAAATATGGTAGTCATTGGTCATTTCCTTACTAGTAACAGTGTTGTCTAGAGAAGGAAAAGAAGGATTATTAAGATCCTGGCTAATAGGAGGTATCATAGTGAGACCAATGTTAATTATTTCAGGAAGCAGAGGACCAGGAAACTGCTATTTATTTTCCATCTAGTATGCTTACCAGCCAAGAGGACGCAGGGAGATATGTCATCAGTCCTGTTGAAGGCTAACTAAATCTTCTGTAGTTAAATAAATGATTCCTGTATTAGGAGAGCCAGCACCCCTGGCAAAAAGTTTCGCTCTCACCACAGGCTAAGAAGTCTGTCCAGCAGGGAGATGAACAGTTATCTGCCACATCTATTCATCTCTGCTCCCTGCCTTTTATCACAGAGCCAGGGTGGCCCTTCACTAGCAGTGGTGGCTTTGCCATCCCATGGATCAGCCCATAGATTTCCATTGCTCTCCTCTCCTCTGCCTTCAGCATATCCGCATGTCAGGCATTGGACCCAGCTATTCCCTCTCTTCCTCACCAGCCACCTCCAGACCTGGGTACTGTTGACTCTCTATCTGAGGGCTGATAGATGCCCCAGGCTCTACCTCTGTCTGTCTCTCTCTCTGACAGCTCTATTCTCTCTTCTCCTTCTGAGCTCTAAGGTTGCCTTGATACTGACCCTGACTCCCACGCCTCCTTCTCCTCTGATTTGGCTGCTGGAGGGGCCGGCAGCCAACAGACCACAACGGGTATTCATGTAGGCTGTACAAGGCCTCTTGAGACATTGGTAGCAACCTTAAGTGTGGCAGATGCTTTGACGCAATCTTGGTCGGCCAGATTATGGACTCAATGAAGTATAACAGACCAAAGCTGAATCCAGACAAGACAGTGGTTTGTGGGTGACTTAATTGGACCACAAATCCACATTTGTACTTGGTGGAATTTCTTTTCCCCTTAATGTAATATAGTCTTTGATCTTGCACTGTCCTTAAATGCTCAAATCAGTGTGGTGATAAGAAGCACTTTTTTTTACAACTGTGGATATTTAGGAACAGCACTCTTCCTAGAAGGGTAATAACTTGAAGGAGATTGTAAGTACAATATTAGACAATATCAGGTTCTTAGTGGTAGCATGCAATATCTCTTTTGGCAAAGCTGCAGGGGTGACTTTTTCTGCAATAAAAGTAATAATTATCTACTTCACTAGATTTTAGAAAAGCCCAAGTTACTATTTCAAGGCAACTTGATCTGTTTGATCAAATTCTTAGAAATAGGAACAAACTGTTAGCTGGAGGTGACCAGCAGAAACTGCCTTTAATGCAGCTATGTCTGCATGTGCATTGTACTGTTAACAATTGATTTCCCTTACTAACAGTATCCATCCATGGCATATAAAAGAAAATTCTAATTTGATGCATAGCATTGTACCAAAACCTAAACTTTAGGAGATAAACCTGTTCTGTCCGAGGTCTTCAAATAGACAACAACCCAGGCTTGGCTGTTGGCCACTGTTAATTAGGCAAGATAGCCAGTCTTTTGGCTGAGAGCCCAGAACATTCACGTCACAAGCTTAACTCTGCAGCAACCTTTCACACAGACTTTCAAAACTCCTTCACAGAACAGGCACGAGTTGAATTCACACACAATCATGGCTCCTTTCTGAACGGTTGTTTCCTACAAATGTCCCCCCCCCATCACCTCACCTATAACCTCTCTTGGGAGGGGCCAATCAACAACCACCTGGTGCTTAATCACTGTCTGTGAGCCTGCCTATGAAGTTGCTGCTTCCGCTTCTCAGCTCTCCTCACTCTAGCATCACAGACAAACTGCCTTTGATCCTCTCCACTGCTCCATGCCTCAGGGGCCTCCTGGTGGCCAACCAGCCTTTCTGGTTCCTGCTCTGACTTTGAACACCCCCTAGGGTCTTCCTCAGTGTCCAGGGCAGTCTCAGACTGTGCCTCACTATCGGAGTCCATCAGCAGCTCAGCCAGTCCCTGCTGGGCCACAACATAAACCATTGTTCAGTATTATGCAGGCTTCATAATATTATGCAGGCTTGGGTTGGTTTCCGGTCTTCGGAGGCGATGCATGTGTTCTCCAACACGTCCGCCGCTTTGCTGCTCTGGTGGGCACCTTTGGGGGCACTGGGGGCTCTGGAGTGACCCCCAACCATACGGGCGGCTGCGGGAGAACCCCAACTTGACGGCAGTCGGTTGGGCGTCTCTCCCGTCTCGCCCCAGGAGCTGAAGGGCTGACAGAGGGGGGAAAACCGCCCTCTCGCCGATGAAAGCCGGAAGATTTGCACAATGGAAGATCGGGCTGAAGTGCCAGGGTCAGAGGAATGCACCAGGACTCTGGATTAAGCTGTGTGGACTGTGTGGACTGTATTTCTTTTTAAATACATTCAATCATCTTTGAAAAAGGAGAATAGAGGGGGGAGTTTGTTTCTAGGAACCCCCCCTCGTAAAAAGCAGCGATTTAAAATGCTCCCCAGACTGGGGAGAGAGGATTGCTTACATCCGATCCAGCACCATCTAAAAAGGAAAGTTTTTTCCACTTATGGAATTGCAGTAGCAACTTTGTAGCTGAATCTCACTACAACAGAAATGAAACTTTCACTACTTCTCCTCTTCCAGTGTTGAGGCGGGAAAATGGCGCTTCTTTGTTCCCAGCTGAAAACTTTTTCTTAACTCATGAGACATTCCTTCAGTCTTATAAGATCACAAGGTAAAACACTTACACTAAAAGCCCCCTCAAGAAGCTCTTAGTGTTTCTCCCAATATGTGGATTCTTCTTTTTTTCTTTTGGATTTGATAATACAATTATCTCTCTGGATTTTATACAACATATGGTTTGAACTCTGACTCAGACTTTTCCTGATATCTCAGACTTCACTGACTGCTTGCTCCCTGACACCATCTTTTGTTATAAAAACTTAAAACTATAGCAATGGCTGCAAGAAAGCCACAGACTGGAAAGTCCCTATCCGTTCCAGCTTCAACTAGAGCCAGCCCAACTTTGCAGCAGATGAAGATTACCACAATGATACAAAAAGAAACTGCAGGAGAGGACACCCAAGGATCATCGACAGATGAAATGCTCCAAAGTATAATGAGAGAAATAAAAGAAATGTGGAAAGACTTGAAAAAATCAAGATTAGAATTGTTGGAGGCACAAAGAAATATTACAGATAATAAACAAAAAATTGAGGTGTTGGAGGGGGGAGCAGTTGAGATGAAAGAAGAGATAAGGGAAATACGGGGAAAAAACACAGATATTTCTGGGCATATGTCAAGGATGGAGTTTGAAAGAATGTCTTTTTTTTTAAGGTTTCAGAACATCCCAGAGTCAGAAGGGGAGGACCTTAAGGATTTAATGAGCACAATGTTAGCAGATTATACCAAAAAGAATAAAGAATATATCTGGGGGGATATAGACCTGATTTACAGAATTAATTCCGCATATGCTAGAATAAATGACGTACGTAGAGAAATCCATATTAAATTCTTAAGACGGTCCACAAGGGATGAGATTCTGAGAGCACAACAAGTGGGGCCTTTGAAATATCAACAAAAAGATATTAACATATTGAAGCAGATTCCAAAAAAAATTCGAGAGATAAGAAGGAAGTATTCATTCTTGTCCAAAAAATTATACAAAAAAGGAGTATGGTTCAAATGGTTAATGCCTGAAGGAATGTTGGTATTCTGGGATGGGGGTAGAATCAGAGTTAATACAGTAGGAGAGGCGGAGGCCTTTCTCAAAAAACACTCCTCAATCCTGGGAGATGAAGAAGAGGGAACGGGAGGGGCCACGGCCCCACTCATTGGCGGGAAGGAGGAAGAAGAAACAATAGCAAAGAGACTCAGATCTCAAAAATGAATTTATTTTGAAACTATTATTGTAATTCCTGAAACGGGTGTTAGTATAAAACAAAAGATTGAATGTATGACGTTTATGATGTGATATATATATATATCTTGCCACCATTTACTTAACTGTATTTTGCATGAAGCCTCGGAGGCAGTCACCACCCCTGACATGGAAGTCCTAAAATGTTAACAAAATACCCTATATACCCCCTTTTCCTTTTTTTATATATTGTAAAACCAATAAAAATTGTTTTTAAAAAAAAGTATTACGCAGGCTTTACCTGAGATTTCAGAAAGCAATCAGAACAGTTAATTGTAGGATTAGCAGATGTTATTGCTTAACTAAAGAAGCGGTCTTATTCAGTAGTCTAATTCTTGGCTCCTTGGCCCAAGGCAAGTATTTGAACCTGACTGTGTAGAATTGTTTATAATGGAAATGTATTCTGGCTCTGAAAACATTGCTTTCAATTCTCTTTTCAGCTGACAATCACTGATTCCAACTGACAGCTCACTACTGGCATGCCATCAGATATATTCCCACTTTAAAAGCAATTTTGTCACATCAGTCTGTTTTTCTAAGAGGAAGACACAGGCATAAACGATTAGGTGTCTCATATGCTGTAGGTCCATTACCTAAATATTTATGTATCTTAACAAAAAAGCATAAATAAGTACAAATGGGGCAGAGACATTTTCCTGTTAAAAACAAGTTTTAAAAGGTAATATAATTATTATTTTATGAACCAAATCTGAGTTTTTGTTCAGGAATAACCCTTGCTATATCATTTCTATGTCCCCGACATAGATTTGCCCTAAAGATTCTTATCTAACTTCTGCTATTATGATTTAAACTAAATAACCTCCTCCAGGTCACACCACTCATCTATAAACCAAGTGATGTAGAAATGGTGTTTCCATGAGTATTTCAGTATACTTTTATTGGAACCAAATTCTCTCATGCTCCTCCAGATTCTCTTAATGCAATGCATCTCCAAAACATATATTTCATGTTGATTTTAAGTATATGACTGCTCATTGTCCCTGTAATCCTTTGAGAAACCATTGCATCTCTAAAATCCATACCTACTTCTCGTCCTTTTGGGTTTTCTAGTTCCTTTTAGAAGGGTTGTTGGTCTATTTTCTCTGTCCATTTTGACCACAAATGCATCCATAGGGAAAATGTGTAGTTGGATTATCTCCATTTGCTTGAAAAAATGCATTGACTTGATTCAATGGAGGGATTCGAATCTTCATGTATATTCTCTTCTTCACTGTGAATTTTTTTTTCTTGAAATACTTTAAAGGGCCTACTTGGTAAAAATATATTAGAAAACAATCATTCCTATATTTCAAAATCAATGAAATTTTTGAGAAAGTAACTAAAATCATTCCTGCCTGGAGAAAGCATAGATAGATTCAACTTGGCCCTGTAGAATAAACGGCAACAAATCTTTTTAATCCAGCAAAATGTATTTAAATCGGTTTTTCTCCATCAGAAAGCTTTAAATACATTTAACAGATCATGTTACTCAAATGGGAATCAGCCTTTTGTTTCGATAACATCTTGGCCGACATCTGCAGAAGTGTCCTTGGCTCTCACAGTTGAAGATTATAGCCTCTGCATTCCATCTCATCCTTCCCTTTCCCCAGTTCATTGGCAAGTTGAAAAGCAATAATAATCACAGGAAGCTTAAGCGTCTTTCAATCTTCACATGCTATTTTTCTTTTGAGATGTGCTATTTGTACCCATTTTTAAAATGTATCTTTAAAAACAAAACAAGATTAGCACTACATTATAGTGTTTTATAGAAGAGGATGGCCACCAGCAGCAAGGTAGATGGATTCAGTTGTAGTCCTTGCCTTGCAATCACAGTTGGGACCAAATTTTTCACTGCTAAGCAAGGCAGTTTTCAAGTGAATCAGAGCCAATTTAATGACTTTCTTGCCCTGGTTGTTAAGCAAATCTTGTTAAGTGATCCATGCAGCTGTTACGCAAATCCAGATTCCCTCATTGACTCCGCTTGTCGGAAGCTGACTGGGAAGATTGCAAATGTTGATCATATGACCTTGAGACACTACAACCAAATACTGGCAACATAATGTTGGAATGGTCATAAGTTCAAGGACTGGTTGTAAGTTGCTTTTTTCAGTGAGGTTGTAATTTTGAGTGGTTGTAAACAAATAATTGCAAGACCAGGTTATAGAGAAAATCTGTAGTCTATGTAGTTAACTAAAAGTAAAAAATGAGTTGATGACATATAATCAATGAATCAATTTTACGTAGTGGAATTTGTATTTTAAAAGCCTTGCAGCAGAAAAAAAAATCCCTGTTAAAAAATGAAATATGGTTTGCATGCCCTACCCCACAATTTTTGAGGAATTTACACAAACTGCTATGACAATAAAGAAAAGATAGTTTCCACATATTATGACTTACTGCAAACATACAGCAAACAGTTATAAAGTTTTCAGAATCCTTTAAAAATATATCCAGGGTTAAAAAAAAAAGACAGGATGGGCCTTTTGCTGTACTGGAAGCAGTTCTATCTATCTGTACAGGCCACTATGCCTACAAAGACTGTAAAGTGTAGGGCAGAGTAATAGGTGTTAGGAGTAGACTCCTAGAGTTGGGTAGGCAATATATAATACCATGATGACAAATGGTCATTGTGGCTTTAAGGATGTTGGAATGTTAGTGTGCAATAGAGAGTAATTATCTCCACTATAAGAGGAAGTCTGGAGAGTGCATATTCTCTCTCTGCCGGATTTGCTGTTTTACTGTTTGATAACTGAATGCTCATGTGCTGTGACAAACTGTGTTTGAAGAAGGAAGAAGGAAGATTGTGGTTTGCTGACTGTAAGCAATTTGATATTTGTTAAGACTTTGTTTTGACTCGCTTTAACATCACTTCTTGTTAAGCAGTAATTTAGTTTTAGTTTTTACAACTCCAATAAAAGCTATTTTATTTTTTCTTAACAGTGTCTGGTCTACTAATTGTGTGTACACTAGCAACGTTTTCTCTAGCTGAATACTCTGCTGCACAACTTTGCTATCTCTCAATGGAGATATCTCCTAACAATAGGTTTAATAAATATAATTTTCTGAAAAACATGTATTAACAACCAAACAATAAAACACCCCTGTTTATGGTGCAGATATAAGAAATAAGATAGCTGCAACCTCATCATTGTCCGTAGTTTGGAATATGTATGGATAATCTGATTTTATAGTTTAACTACTGGTGGCAGGGCGCTGAATTTTATCTAGGTCAGGAGCATCAAACTCATGACTCACAGGTCGTAGGCGTCACATGCTGGCCATCCCCACACCTGGTTTAGCAAAGGGGGAAAATGTCCTGGTACATCATGTGACGGTGATGTGATGACGTGAATTTGACACTCCTGATCTAGGTAAATCTATGGTTGGCCTGTTTCATTTCTGTTCTTGTTTATTGGCTGTTTTATTTTGCAGCATTGTTTCATTTTAGCCTTTTTTTGGTGAACTTTCCTGAATGTAGTAGAAATTATGTGAAAACTGCATCAAGTAGTTTTGGGGTTGCCTATTTTTAAAAAAAATTCTACCCATTCTTCCATGAAATATTAGTAGTTGAGTTCACCAACTCTTTTTGTAAGTAAATGAATGAGAGTTGAGGAAAGGGAAACCATGTTTCTCCCCATATCTATATAAATAAAAATGTAACAAGAGTTTGTTCAAAACCGCTAATCTCCGAAAGTACTGCACCGATCGCTTCCAAATTTTCACACAACGTTCCTATCAAGTACAGCACCAATGATATATATATATATAGATTGTGCATATGTCACACCTGTGTCAGGTACATGCAATGGAAATGTAAAAAATTGTAGAAAAGATAGGTAGATGGATGCAGAGAGAGCAGTGGGCCATCATAAATGATGACATAATACTCTGTCTATAAGATTCAAGGAGAAATACAGTAGGTAGGTAGGCAGTTATAGGGATAGAGAGAGGGAGGGAGAAATGCAGTAGGTAGGTAGGTAGGTAGGTAGAGGGATAGAGAGAGGGAGAAATACTTTAGGTAGGTAGAGGGAGAGAGGGAAAAAGGGAGTAGGTAGGTAGGTTGGGAGTTATACAGTCGTTGTGTGTACATGTTTGTGTGTGCAGGTATAGATCTAGACACAGATTAGTTGGCCATTTAACCAGACTGGGCCACAGCAACACGTGGCCGGGAACGCCTAGTTATCCATACAGGAGTTTAGAAGAATGTTTACCAGAGAAAATTGGTAAAAAAGGCAGAATCATTCAGTAACATTTCTCCTTCAGAAACTGCAGTAAGTTTTCCAGTCAAGTTCTAAAGATGGTTTGCTAGGATAGCTTGGAGAAGAGATTCACCTGGGATGCCCTTTTCTTCCTCACCTGTCAATCATTTGATCCTTGTTTTTAAATGATCAGGAGGTATATGCCATCCAGTAGTGATTTTAGGAGTCCCTCTTTAGTGAAGCATCTGATTATATCCTCCATGTGTTTCTACCACACATTAGAGAACACAATAGGCTAATCCTGTTAGCTGGGACAGATAGAGGCTTGAACTGCAGGAGGATTAGCTCCTCTCCTGGCTTCAAAGAGAAAATGCTGCTTCTTATTAAGTGCGTATTAGCATATAAAGCATCCTAAACTTAGCCTAAAGAAATACTTTGAACAAACCGAAATCACATTTTTCACATACAGTATTATCATTAATATTCATGGTCCAAAATAGTGATGTGGATGTAAATGTGGAACATATCAGTGGGACAGCTGCTGATCCTGACCTCCTTAAATGGATTTGTTTTTAATTGCACTTATTTAATAGGCAAATAAATATTGTTTCGAAATGTATATTATGCCTGTCAAAATTGTCTTGGACTTGCCTGGAGAAAGAGTTAGGGGCTGCGGAGGTGAAGTGATTCACCTCCGTGAAGCAAAGAGGCAACAGGGTGCTGAGGGAGGACTGTGAAGCAAAGCCTGACGTGGCAGCCTGATCTCTTCGCTTCCCAGCAATTCTGCTTTGAGAAGGATTGTGCTTTGCCTGGACCCTCCTTGAAATGGAACAGATTCCCTTTGGAAGACTTTGATGTGTGTTCTTATTCTAAATTGTGACAAAATGAAGCAACCCGTTAAGAAATTACATTAGATAAATGCACTCTTCAATGGGAAAAAATATTTTGTAAAATGGAATATCTTTCAATGCAATAATAATAATAATAATAATAATAATAATAATAATAATAATAATAATAATAATAATAATAATAATAATATCGAAACTACACGGCTATGGATGAAGCATGTCACAGTGATACCCATTGTCATAGGGGCACATGTCCAAGAATTTTACTAAATGCATCAACAAATTGCAGCTTCCTACAATAACACCAGCGGAACTGCGAAAAACTGCATTACTTGGAACATCTTACATTCTAAGTAGGTACTTGGTTGATACCTTGGTTGATACCTAGGATGCTGTCAGCAAACCGTATCAACCATGAGCACCAGTCAATGGTATTTGTAATGCATTTTTAAATGTTCAGTTGGCTGAGTTTCATGTGTAATGAATAAAGTAAACAACAACAACAACAGGCACTTGGCCTACAACACACCTGACATAGCAATAATTGAAAAGAAAAAAGTATGGTTCATTGACATTGCAATAACTGGTGATACACAAATTGAAAATAAGCAGCAGGAAAAAAATCACAAAATACCGGGACTTGCAAATTGAAGTTGAGTGACTGTGGAAAAAGAAATCATGTGTTCTCCCGATTGTAATTGGAGCCCTTGGAGCAATACTTAAAGGGCTACCTCGCTATTTAGAAATTCTAAATTTACCAGTCTTGAACATTCTGACTTTACAAAAAACCACCCTACTTGGAACAGCTTCTATCCTCCAACGTTACCTTAACAGTTCCTGGGTCCTTGGTTAGGACTCGAACTGTTAAGCTACCAACCAGCCCCAAAGGCTGTGAATCTCACCAAAGATTAACCACAGAATAATAATAATAATAATAAACCAGTGCTTTCCATTAACAATTTCCCCAGGGAATGAAGATTTAGGAAATGTGGTTTTATTGACATCTAGTATGCGAAACTTAGTTGTTCCTGTGCTACTTCTGCATTTTATATATCAACAAGTACAATACGGATCCAATATTTATATGCTTCTAACTTGTTTGATATGTCACGGTGTGTGTAACATGCCAGCTTTCTTGGTTTTTTTTTTCCATTTTTTTTTATTAAACCACTAGAGATAAATGCTCAAGGAGGCAGGAAGCCATTAGTCTGAAATTCCTTCTAGCACTCCGGGCAGGATGGGAAGTGAGAAGGCAGCACTTTACATTTCTATGAAATAAATTAATAGTTTTGAACCCTATTCACGCTCCAAACAATATTTATTTTCAAAGAAATCATTTGAACCCAAGTTCAGATTTTCTACGGTAGGGGAAGCAAAAAAATGTACTTCATTTCATATCATACATATGCTTAATGTGCTTTATAACCCCAAAGCAAAGAAAATGCTGCTTTGCCCAATTGTGGTAACCTCATTATTTTCAGTCCTTAGTTGAAATGTAAAAGTCACCCATATCCAGCAATTTATAAAAATTGGAAACTTTTTTCCCCCTACTCCAACCAAAGTACAAATCATACAGATTATGAAATGTGAGTTATATTGCTTCTAGAGGTATGTGAACTGGAAATAAATGAGTTCAGAATTAAATAATTGGAAATTTTTCAGGAGGATGAAGAATTAGGAAGGCATCATGGGGATGTAACTGATCTGCACTGAGTGAACAAGAAACAGTGCTAATTTTGTTCATCTTGGATTACCTAGCAATCAAGGAGCTTTATGAGAATGTCTACTGTTTCAATGGGTGCATCCTGTGGATCAAGGAAATGATGTAATTAGAGAAAAAAACCTGAACAAATCTTTCCCGTTTGAGAAATTTTGGTCCAGGTGAACTGGTAGCTCCAATCAATAGGTGGGAGCAAACCAGTTCGCCCTGACAATCAGATGGTCCCACCTACCCGTACTATTTTCCTACCTTTATCTTCTCAGCTGATTTGCATGGCAGAGCAGATTGCCACATGAATCAGCTGTGTTACTCCTCCAAAGAAACCCGTAAGTGAAGATTTCTTCAAACTCCGCATGCGCGCAAAGTTCACCAATGGATATGAAGACAAGGAGCTCAGTACATGGGTCTTTGTTTAAAAAGTTTAAGTTTAAAAAAAAGAAAAGAAAAAAAATGTTTATATGTTCTGTATGTTTTGAGTTTTTGTCCGCCGCCCTGAGTCCATTTGGAGAAGGGCGGGATATAAATCCAATAAATAAATAAATAAATAAATAAATTTGTGACAAACTCTCTGAAGTTTTTATGTTACATCATTACTGTAATGCCTACTGACGGGGGTCAGTTTAGCCACTGATGGTTCTCTGATCATTTTTATACGAAAAGATGGGACTTTAACGTGTTACAGAAAAAAATCACTAGAGTCATTCCTAGAAAAATAATAAAAGAAGGGACACATTTCTCTGCTTTGCTAAAGCAGAAGAAGCATTATCTGATTTTGGACAGAATATTGGTGAATCGAATGGAAATAATCTCTAATGAAATCGTATTTAGTTATACATGGCGAGCAAAAGTGGCAACAAATTTAACAAAAAGCACCCTCAGGCTCTTGATACCAGGTGGTCCCATATCAGTAAACACCGGGGTAGAAAAGGGCATAAAATATACAGTGTCAAAGTAATTAACTCATGATGTGATTCTCAGATATCAGGCTTTCAGAAAATGATAGAGTGCTGCTTAAAAAGAACAAGAGTGAATAATACACAGAAATCCTGGAATTGGGGCGATATGCTGCTTTTGCCTACATTAATCTATTTCAAGAATGAGTGCATCAATAAAAATCTTTGACACAAATATGTTTTATGATTTTGGAAATCAAGTGTTATCTTAAGCTGCCTGTCAAAGATGAAAAATGAATTCCAAAGTAAATAAATAGATTAGATTAAGTATACTGTAAAGGGGGATTTATACAGAAGGTATTGCAAGCTGCTCGAGGCTCACTTATGTGTTTTGGATGGATTTGAAAAGTGGCTACTTTTACAAGCTCGGTGGAGAAATGTGCTGGGGATTAGATAATGGGAGCTTTATGTTATGCTAACCTGTTTGGTAAACTTTGGGTATGGTTTAAATTTGTTTTGCTATGAAATGGACTTAAAAGTAACTCACTCAGAATAATTTAAAAATCAAAACTTCAAGAGATTCATGTCCATGGATAGGATTGTAAAAATACATCAGATGATCTTAAAAACAGATGATTTAACTAAAAACAGTCACATTAGCAATGTTTGAAATAAGAAGCAACAGCTCCCGTTCTTATGGAAAATATAATAATAATAATAATAATAATAATAATAATAATAATAATAATAATAATAATAATAATAATAATAATAATAATAATAATAATAATAATAATAATAATAATAATAATAATAATAATAATAATAATAATAATAATAAGTAGTTCCTCTGTGGGAGATGGGTGCGGGATATAAATATGATAAATAAATTATTATTATTATTATTATTATTAATAATAATAATAATAATAATAATAATAATAATAATAATAATAATAATAATAATAATAATAATAATAATAATAATAATAATAATAATAATAATAATAATAATAATAATAATAATAATCTGTAACGATATAAAACAGCCACACATGAGAATGTTACTTAGCATTTCCTTTTTGATAAATAGATTCTTTATTTTATTTTTATTTAAAACTTTTATATCATTGGTTTGGACTTTGTGTTCGAGGTAGAAAAAAATTAACTTTGATTTTGGGTTTTATCAATTAGAGTTGAAGTCTGATGCTATTATCTTATTCTATTGCAGCAAAGGGAGTTGGGAGTCAATGCCTTTTCTTTCTTTTTTCCTTTTGCCCTACACTTCTCCCTTCCCTTTTTCCTCCCTTACTTTTCCACTATTTTCTTTTGTATTTTTCATATTTTATGTTATGAACTAATTAAAAAAATTATAGAACATTGGTTGACCTCCAATCCTAAAATTGTGAAAGACAGAAATATTTTTTTTCCTCCTCACCAAACATACATACAATTCAGTGGTGGGTTCTGGATTCTGTTCCAACTGGTACGGTTGGAATGGGCCGGGCGGTGTCCACGTGCATGCACGCATTTTGGTGCTTCCATAAGCCTCCGCAATGCTCCAGCTACTAAGCGGAGCATTGTGCAGGTGCTGTACTTGCCACGCGCTTGTGCGGAAGTGCTGAAGACTTAAAAGCATGGTAAGAAGTGAGGGCAGGCAGGTGGGCCCTCCGGAGCACTGTACCGGAACGGTATCCGGTGCTCCGGGCAGCCTCCGGTACACCCGCACCGGGGTGTACCGCCTGCAACCCACCACTGATACAATATATAAATTAAATTTCTCTAGCCTAATTGCATCCATATGTGTTGATTTTTCCCTCCCACAAATCTTATTTGAGTTAAGGTTGGAAGCAGATTTGGCTGCAAGGACTGTGCAACATATTGCATTATGGGAGACCGGCAGTTTTTTGCTTTCTTCTTTAGGCATTGGATTTTGGTAAAGGACATTTACCAACATCGGTGGAAGACGCACCTATTCCATCAAGCCGGCCTGGCCTAGCCCTTGGGCCCATTTTATATAGACTGTGTTCTAAATTGGTTGAGGTTTTTAATTAGTGGGATTTGTATAAAAATTTTAGCACAGGGCTTCCTAAATTCAATCAGCTTTTATTGTGGTGTATTTTGTATGGTGTGTTTATTTATTTATTTTTATACTTGTTTTTAACTTCCTGTGCACTGCCCTGAGTCCCTTTGGGGAGATAGGTTGCGGTTTATAAATCAAATAAATCTAAATCTAAATCTAAATTTGCATAACTTATTCCTAGAAACAGAAATATGGCAAAGCCAAAGCTCTGTCCTTTTGCTGGGTTCACAGAAAAAAATAAGTTTGAAATAACAGGCGCATTTCAGGCTTCCCTAGTAGTACATTCTTTAGTGTTCAACATGGAATGTTTCTTAGCCTAGTGCCATAATGGCGAACCTTTGGTATGGCACTCTTTTTGTGGGTACGTTAACCATCGCTTCAGTTCAGCTCCATTGTGCATGTGCACATACCTCTCACTGGCCAGCTTACCTTTGGGTCTCTTCTGTGCATGTGTGGGGCAGGGTACATGTGGGAGGCATGGGCACATGCACAGGGAGGCAGGGCACATGCATGGGGTGTGTACACATGCACGTGGACAGAGGGCATGCAGGTGGGAATGTGCACATGTGGGGGGGCCACATGCAGGGGTGCATGAACATGTGCAACCCGCCACCCTGGGTCCTTTTGGAGAAGGGCGGGGTATAAATTTAATAAAATAAAATAGGGCACACACATTACATTCTGGAGGTTCAGGCGCATGCACATTGGACACAATCCAGAAAAGATTAGCCATCACTGGCCTAGTGCAATGGTCAGACTGGATCTATGGAGAAATTCTTTCTGTGCTCATGTGGAAGTATTGGAAAGATAACTTGAGAAATTTAATTAGCTCAGGATAGAAATGGGCAAATTATGTGCTTAATTGGAGAGGCATAATGCTGAATATAGGTTTAATGTTTCCCCAAATCACACACAAGTTAAAGTTTGATTGTGCCAGAATAATAAAGTAGTCTTTGACAACAATTGGGTAGGATTAACTATATATAAAAAATATTGAAAAAATGGAATGGCATATTTCAAAGCTTTCTGAACTAGAAGTTGCTTCATTGAGATAATTACTGGTTTTATCTCTTTGCAGCTGCAAATTAAAAGGAAGAGTGAAAGACTTCCATTCCCCTTTATGAAATCTTGATTTTAGCACTCATGGGGCAAGTCGATAGTCTAACTTTAGAAAAAAGTAATTACTCACAATTACTTTTGTTCACCACAATATTTTTCAATGTTCATCTAATTATTTCTACAGTTCAATATCGTAGTTGCTTTCAGCTAAACTAAGATGATGTATTTTTTAAATATGCAAACTGTCCCGTTTCATTAAGGCCTTCTTAAAGATGGTATTCTGTTTTGCAAACTTCTGGAAATATGCTTTACTTCCCCAAGTCGAAGCCTTATTTTTCTGTTGTAAATTAAAGGTCATTCAGAAAGTATAATTAGTTTAATTGAGGCTGAGAGCAGAGGTGGGTTGCAAGCGGTTTGGCCCAGTTCGACTGAATTCTGGCCTGGGTCACAGAACTGGCAGTAAACCAGGCCTGACACGCCCCTGAACTGGTTCTCTAGTGCAGGGGTCCCCAACCTTTGCAACTTTAAGTCTGAAGGACTTCAGCTCCCAGACTTCAACTCTGGGAGCTGAAGTCCTTCAGACTTAAAGTTGCAAAGGTTGGAGACCCCTGCTCTAGTGTCTTCTGTCATTGTTGGCATGGTTTTGTGCATTTGCAGAGCAATTTTAGTCAAATGAGCGTGCACAAGCAATATGTGGCCAGCGTGCGAGCGAAGCAAGTAGCACATGCAAAGTGCACGCACAGCAAACTGGTACTAACCAGTTCAGGAACCTACCCTTGACTGACAGGCTTAACTTGACTCTACCAAAACACTCTACTTACCATAGGCTTTTCACCCCCATGGAGGCTATGTCACATTTCCCAGTGCTGATCACAATAGATGCATATCTGTTTAATAGAACATTGTGCTGAAGTAGGAAACCTATGACTTTTCAGATGCTGTTGATCTCATGATCAGGAATAGTAAACTAGTGTCTAGCTATATCCATGCCTCTCTCTCCCCTTTCTCCCTCTCTCCCCCTCTGTGTGTCTGTCTGTCTGCCAGATGTCTATCTGTACCATGTCTCCAATATCTCAAAGTAGCATTCGCAGAAAGAAAGAAAAAACTAAAAATAGCATCCTAATAATAAACAAATAAATTATATTGATATTCCCAATGGGAAAAGATACAAAAATCTAATATCTCCCGTATGATCTTTCCTACACCCATTTAAAAATCTTCTTTAAGTAAACATATTACTTACCACTGAGATGCTCTTGCTATAAGCCTTGTAGAAAGAACTCTTGAAGATAAGGACCTTCTGTAGGGCCTCCCTTATCTGACTTTTGCTTTTCCATACTGAGATGGTGTTCCTGCAGGTTAAGCACCAGTTTGTGCGATCGATAGTGGCAGGTTCCAGCCACCTGCCTAGACGTCATAATGGACACGCGTGCTCCTGGTTCTGAACCAGTAGTGAAGATAAGAGGATTTCATGCCTGTGCAGGTTGCATCTATGAAGATCTTATTTGGGGGAATTTAGTTTGTAGAAACAGAGTCAGAAGCAGTGGGACATTTCTTGCTTCTTCCATTGGTCTTAAACTTTTCAGAAATCTAGTTGATGATTCATTTTGTTCTCCTTAATTCTCTGGGAATAAGCATTCTGTCTGTGGTGTGACACAGAGAAGAACTCCATGGTAGAAATATTTGGAAATGGCAAAACATGACTACTATCCCAAAAGCCTCTGTCACCATTCTGGAATGTGTGAAATAATGGCTTTTAAAAATAATTAATTATTAAAAATAATTATTCTAATATTTCCAAAGTGTTTGGAAACAGTTTTAGAAAAGTATTACATTTTTTATTAAAAATCCTTGACTCGTTCTTATATTCTACCCTATTTTTATTCCTGAGTAGCTTTCTTTGCTTTCTCCCAGATTTGCTGTTTTCCCTTTCTTTGATATGCAATATATTTCATGGCTGATTAATATAGAGTTTGGGATAGCAACCTCCTTCAAAGAGACATTTAATATACAACTCTCAAATGCTGAATAATTAAGAGCACACTGGTAACCTAGCAGAGGAAAATAAGCCATTAAATTTTAACAGATACAATAACTGAATATTATTTACAGTCATGTGCAATTTACATCAATTTAACATGTACAAAAGAAATCTACAATTTCTTTATTAAAAGAGCTAACAATAACGCAGTTTGCATGCAATTATGTTTTTTTTAAATGGACATTCAGAGCAAGGATCATGGCAGAAGATAAAAACTTAATAAGGAAATCACAACCTTGAGGCTGAAGCCCTGCCCTTTTGAATTATATGTGTCAAGGGACATATAAGTGAAGCGGGACTTTGATCACACTGTTGTGACTGCCATCTTGACTTTTTGACCCACTGTACATACCACTGATTCAGTTTACAAATACAAGTTGTATTCAGTCAGAGAAAAAACAAATGTTGCACTCTATTAAGTCAAACATTCCACAAAATAAACAATAAGAAGCCAAATAATTTTTACATTCCTGCTTCTAAAATATATGAAAAAGAAAATTAAAAAATGTTACTGACTGATCAATTGCTGGACATCTCTTGTTGTTTGTTTAATTTTGCTAAGTTGGTTTTTGTCTGGTTTTGAAATCAGGAAAACAAAAGAGTAAGTAGATAGTTAGGTAGGTAGGTAGGTAGGTAGGTAGGTAGGTAGGTAGATAGATAGATAGATAGATAGATAGATAGATAGATAGATAGATAGATAGTAGATAGATAGATAGATAGATAGATAGATAGATAGATAGATAGATAGATAGATAGATAGATAGATGCATTCTAAATGATCTCCAGTCTGTTGAAAATGACCAATCCCTCTTTCCTGCAAAGTAGCGTAATTCAACCACAAGAGTTCACTGGATAAAAATAAACAAATTTACAATAAACCTAAATTGAATCAAATGTACTGTATGTGCTTGTTGTGCCTACTTCTTGGTATGAAACTCTTGACAGTCTATGCAGAGACCAAATTATGCTCTTAGCCAACTGAAATTGTGAATTCTTTCATAAAAGATTCTTGTCATATTCTTCAAACAACAAACATTAAGATATTTTAAGAGAGAGATATTCAACAGTATTTAGCAAGTTTAATAGCTGAGAGTGAGATTTCCATGTCATTCTTGCCAATTCAGTCAGTCAGTGTAGACACCGAGTGGTCCCATAATGAATTGTGATATGTTTGGGAATATTTATAATTATTTATATAAGCATTACATAAATGGTCACACTCTTTTAAAATTTTGTTGTTGTATGCATTAGAGGCTATAGATTATGCAATTCACTTTGGGACGGAATTGCTATTTCAACCTCAGATCTTGATTAAATTAATCTTAGGAGTTCCTCTGAAGAATCAATATAGATACCCCACTCTTAAATAACCAGGGCCAGATAAATGGATGAACTACAAGGCTGGCCTCTTCACCAGCTCTGAAGGAACTCTGTGAATCTTTCTAAAATATTGGTAATCTATATGAAAAATCAATTGTTCATTCAAGTAAAGCATAATAGATTTCCTTAACAACATTAACTTCCAATAATGTGTGTTTTTTCTCTTGAAATTATGAGTCTGTTGAAATTCCAAGCTTTGGAAGTCAAGAACGGTTTCTGGGATATATTAGTATATATTGCCTGGGTCTGAGTGAATCCATTGTAAATGAATATCCATCTTACTGTCATAATGTGAACTAGAACATCTCAACTTTCCATTCTTAGTCAGAACTGAGCTGCTGTTAAAATCCAGGTGAATGTAGCAGATATGACAGATTTGGGATTCATAAAGGGATAACTTTTCCCCTTAAGGAGTCAAAATAATTTGACTGTCAATAGATTTTGTTACCTTTCACTTGAATGGGAAAAAACAATAATGTTCTTATCTTCTTGGGATGCATAGCAACGCTAGATTCCATGGTTCTTATAGTTCTATTATTCTTCATCTTATAGCAGAGTAAGATTGTGACCTATGCCTCTCTTTCCATCTGGATCAGGAGAGTGTGGAGATAATGATGACCCCCCTACACCCCCACCCCAAAGAAACAAAAATCCTGAGGTTGAACCCAGGCAAGACTTATTGTGAACAGATAATTATAGGGCCTGGGAATTGGAAAGCCCTGATCTTGACAAAGAAAACTCTTTCCAAAGGAACAAATGCTATTTTGAGGCTCTCCATAACTGGAGAAAAGTTATAGGGACATTGTTACACTAGCTATGGCGAGGGAATACCTTTGGCTCCTTAATCTTTGCCCATAATTGATTGCTATAGTACATTGTTCATAAGGTTGTCCTTGAAGATAATATGGAATCTATAATTAGTGCAGAATTTACCTGCCCAAAAGTTAAGTGGAAGATGGGAGATCTAAACGTGACTAAATGGTGCACTGTTTGCTGAGGAGTTAGTGGGTCCAATTTAAGGTTCTGACAGTAGTTTATAAGTCATAAGGGGCCTAGGGATGAAATACTTAAAAGACAACTTCTCCAATACCTTCAAAATGAATTACACTTAGAGCAGTTCAATTGCCAATGCAATTGCTCCAATGGGTGGCTTGATGCTTTCCAGGTCTCAAAGAAAATTTTCATTAATGTGCTTTAAAAATGTTTTTCAACCTACTGCTTATAAATCTAATGATACCTAAATTATAGATTTCCTACTTTAGTGAAGTGAAACAGTCTTCCTCCAGAAATTAGATTAGTTTCCTCTTTTTAGCTGTCCAGAAATTATTTCAAATGGAGCATTTCAGGAGAAAATTGTGAAATGATTACAGTTATAAAGTTTTTTGTTTTTGCTTGAGTACATTAATTCTTAACACATTGATATATTTTTATCAACATATATGCATGCACATGCATACATATATGCATAGTTAACAGGTAGGAGTCCTTCAGATAATGGCAAAATAAGAGCAATAAAGAAATAAATAAGTAAATCAATATGACCCTAAATATTTCCAGACAGATGGCTCATTATCATTTTTTTTACAGCATACATTTTCCTTGTTAGCAACACTAATGAATTAACACTGAGAAAATATTGACAACAAATTATTATTATTATTATTTTCAAAAAGAATTGTATGGGTTTTACAATATTATAAAGGAACAGGGTTATAGGGTATGTGGTAACATTTTGGTGGCTTCCATGTCGGAGGTGGTGATCTCCTCCGAGTCTTCATACAAATACAATAGAAAAGGAAAGCAAGTGGCAAAAATACATATATCTCACATTATAAAAGTCTTACATTCAATCTTGTTTTTTCCCTTACCATCCCTTTTTACAAATCACAGTAATAGTTTCAAATAAAATCATTTTTGAGATCGGAGTCTTCTTGCTATTGATTCTTCTTCTTCCTTCCCGCCTATAGGCAGGGCCATGGCCCCTCCCATTCCCTCCTCTTCGTCCCATAGGAGTGAATAATCCTTTTGGAGAAAGGCCTCTGCCTCTCCTATTGATTTAACTCTAATTTTACCTCCCTCCCAGAAGACCAACATTCCTTCGGGCAGCATTCACTTGAACCAAACTCCTATTTTATACAATTTTTTGGATAAGAAGGAATACTTCCTTCTTATCTCTCTGATTTTTTTGGGAATTTGTTTCAAGATGGTAATCTCTTTTTCTTGGTATTTCAAAGCCCCCCCCATTGTGCCCTCAATATCTCATTATTTATTATTTATTATTATTTATTTTATTGTATTTCTAGACCGCCCCCTCTCCCCAAGGGGACTCGGGGCAGTGTACCTTCTTAGAAATTTAATATGAACCTCTCTTGGTACATCATTTATTCTAGCATATGCTGAGTTAATTCTATAAACCAGGTCCATTTCCCACCAGAGATGTTCTTTATTTTTCTTAATATAATCTGCTAAAATTGTACTCATTAAATCTTTAAGATCTTCCCCTTCTATCTCTGGCACGTTCTGAAACCTGAGATAAAAAGACATTCTTTCAAACTCTATTTTAATCATATGCCCTCCCACTTCTGTACTTTCTTTCTGTAATTCCTTTATCTCTTCCTTCATCTCAGCTGTCCCCCCTTCTAATGCCTCAATTTTTTGTTTATTATCTGCTGTACTTCTTTGTGTTTCCAGCAATTCTATTCTTAGGCTTAACAAGTTTTTACGTATTTCCTGCACATTCTTCATTATCTCCTGAAGCATCTCATTTGATGAGAGGTCCTGGCTGCTCTCACCAGCCGCTTCCTTTTGTAACATTGCTGTAATCCTTGGTTGCTGCAGGCTTGGGCTGGAATGGGTTGAAGATGGGGCAGAAAAGGACTTTCCAATAGATGGTTTTTTTGAAGCCATTGTAGCTGTTATAAGTTCGTGTGAGTAAAATGGTGTCAGAAATACAGGCAGCCGGTGAAGTCCAAGATATCGGAAACAACTCTATTAAAAGTTCAGTCAAGATGTTGTATAAAGCCAAGAAAGGATAACTATATTATCAAAGTCCAAAGCAGCCACGTATTGGGACAGATACTGAAGGTTTCATGGGGCAGTAACAATTGATGCCTTGTGCTCTTAAACTTCGAAGGAATAGTTCACAAATAAAGAGAAAGTTTCCGGGAGAGAACAAAGAGAAGCCATTTCCCCCGCCTCTTCACAGGAAGGAAAATAAAAGTCTCATTTTCTGTTGCAAAAGGCTCTGATATTATGTTACAACTGCAATCTTGTAGTTTAATTTTTGTTTAAATGTAATTATTTCAGGTGGTAAATCAATCCTCTTTTTCCTCCCCATTTCTGGGGGAATTTCACGTTTGCTGCTTATTTCGAGGGGAGGTTAAAACAAGTAAACTCCCCCCTCCATTCTCCGTTTAGTGCTGATTGAATGCAAAAATTAACTCACAGTCCACATTTGCCGCTTTAGTTGGTGCCTGAAGACTCGGTGAAACCCTCCGTCCCCGGCATTCCAGCCAGTCTTCAAATTGCTCGCTGATTCTGGAGCCCTTTGGCGAGAAGGCTGGCCCCCGCTTCTGTCTCCCGGCTCCTGGGCCAAAGCCGGGAGGCTGGCACCCCACTGACTGCCATCTGGCTGGGGGTCTCCAGCAGAGCTGCCTGTATGGCAGGGGGTTCCCCTGAAACCCCCTGTGCCCCGGGTGGGGGCCCACCAGGAGAACAAGCAGCGAACGCGTCCAAAAACGTGTCCGTCACCTACGGAAACCGGAAGTCCAATCAACAACAAATTATTATTAATCCTATTATCAAATAGTCTCTCTCAAATATTTGTAGAAAGCTAAAAAAAATGAACACTCATTTGAAAATGAATTGGAGTAATAAAATAGATGTGTTGGAAATAAATAATGAAATCAAACAACTGAGATTAAATGAACATGCTAGGGAGATCCTGTGGTACTAAGGTATGCAACAGCGGAGAATTGCAAAATAGAAATAAAATAAATGTATCTGAATTAAAATATTTCCTTATTCAACACTACAAAAACGATACGTTTCCAAGTAAAGAATGTTTTATGTTTTATGTATTTTTATTTTGACATCATTTCTTTTACACAAACTTTTAATGAAAATAAATTAGTGGTTTCATTGATTATGGGAAGTGATCGAAGAAAATTTGAGTTACAGCAATCTTTGGAATTTCCACTGAAATGTAATGTTACCCTGTTTCCCTGAAAATAAGACCTCCCCAGATAATAAGCCCAATCGGGATTTTGAGCACATTGCTAAAATAAGCCCTCCCTGAAAATATTGCAGCACAGCAGCAGCCATGAGGTAACCACGCTTGCCGTCTCCTGTACCTCAAAAATAATAAGACCTCCCCGAAAATAAGGCCAAGTGCTTATTTGTGGGGGGGGGGGGGTCAAAAGAAAATAAGACCCTGTCTTATTTTGGGGGAAACACGGTATATGATTTTCTCAGTGGATTAGAGCCTTAATTCAAGACATGATGGCAGTTCAGTTATCACACAACATGAGAAAAATATGAACGATATATTTGGACATTAGACAGAAAGAATGAAACATGAATCACTTGTTCTTCCTTTGAGACTGTTCCATAATATCCAGGAGACATGCTAAATTCTAAATTCATATTTAATTCTGTTTTTTTTAAATTGCTACTCTGAGTAATGAATATTTATGTATGTGTTAAATTCAAGAAAAAAATGACAAAAGTAAACAGTATGAACCAAATATTAGTAAGAAAAATATCAAAATGACACTTATTCTATCAAAGCATTTGATCTTTCTTGGTCTTTACATCACAATATGATACATAATTTCCTTAGAGGCTTTCATCCAGTCATGATAATAAATTTTGAGATTGCCTGTGATATACATAATACATCTCTGGGGGGAAAACAGTGCTATTATGCTTCAGGCGATATTGCTATTACAATATTTTGGGGTAAACTTTGTTTCTCCAATATTGTTATTTTGATTACTTTGAGCCCTTGAGATATCTTTAGATCAATCAATTATCCTTATTTGTCTTGCCTAAGAACATGCATATCAACCTCTAAAAGGTAGGAGAGCGTTCTGCTTTCATTTTTCTAAAGCCTAGTTAATTGTGATGATTTTGAAGGCTGACGTGAATGAACTGTATCCACCAAACCATGATGAAAATCCAGGCGTACCCAATTATTTGTACGCCAGTGTTGATCAGACCCAAAAATTGTATAGCTTAATTTAATATTTCCCCCCCAGGGTGGCTTATTCTAGGGAATTTAATTTAATGCAGCACATAACTATTTTCTGTTTTCCATTTAAATGCCAGAACAAAAAATCCCCAATGATTTAATGAAGTATATCATTTGTTATATAGATATATAGAGAAAACAAAACAATTGGTTTATACACCTCTCAACCGTTCTTTTTATATTGTACAAATGTCTTGAAAACAAAATGGAAAAGTGTGTATGTTAATAGTTCTCATTTGTTTAGCAGAAGATTTCTGATAATGAAGTAATATATATATATACGAAAACATTGAAATCTACGAAAACATATATATATGTTAAAAAAAATTTTTTTATATATATATTGTCAGGCCTGTTTCTTCGAGTACTTAAGAAAGAACACACTTAGACATTATTTGAAATGAATAAGGCTACTTTTACTAAGTAACGACAGTGAACAGACCAGGTAAAGCAGAGAGTGAATAGTTTAGGCGCGAACATAGAGTATTAAGCTTAAGCCCATCCCAATCCCTAACCCCCCCCTTAGCATTGTCCAATATACTTTCTTCTCCACCATTAGGTGGGCAGGTCTTCACCAGCCTGGAATGCGGGACCATTAGCCGAGAGATAACACCAGCCGTCAACATCGTCAACATCGTCCACCAGCAGAACAATTGTATCCCAACGCCCCCCCACCCTCCCCGTTGCCATGGCAGCTAAGCAGAACTAGCGAAGGCTGACATCCGGACCTCCTCCAAGAGCAGTGAGAAATTCCGGACATCTTGCAGAAAACAAGATGCTACACCTGGAAAACAGACAAGAAAAGACAAAACAACATATAGGAGAGAGGGAAAGGGTCAAGGTTTATGTGGATACTTGGCATAAAACTGGCGTACCAGTTTAGGAGCTTTAAGATGCTCTTTATCCACCCATTCGTTGTGAGAAGGGGGAAAGTCTTTCCACATGACTAGGAACTGAGTTTTATTCCGACGGACTCTGGAATCCAAAATGTCACGAACTTCATAATGTTGGTGACCGTCCACCATTGTAGGCGCAGGGGTATCAGGAAAAGGCTTGTGGAGATGCGAGGTGCGTTCAGGTTTCAGCAAGTGAACATGGAACACGGGATACAGGCGCCGGTAGGTCTTTGGGAGATCCAAACGGACGGATACAGAACTGATGATTTTTGTTATGGTGAAAGGACCAACAAATTTGGGACCTAGTTTCTTGCATTTTTGTGGGCTATCTAAATGCTTCGTAGACACATAAACTCTATCACCAACTTTGTAGGCCGGGGGGACTGCTCGTTTCCTGTCAGCATACAATTTATGTGATTCATGAGCATCGTTCAAAGTCTTGCGGATGATTGGCCAAACCGAAGATAGCCTAGAGGACCAATCGGCCAAAGAGGGAACCGTCGGCGAGTCATGAGGCAATTCGGGGATGGGTACAAAGTCCTGTCCATAGATGATTTTTAAAGGGGTCATATTCGTACTGGAGTGAACAGAGTTATTATAGGCCACTTCGGCATGTATCAGGAGATCAGCCCAATCATCTTGTTGAAAATTTATAAAGCAGCGCAAGTATTGTTCCAAAACGGAATTGGCCCTCTCACAAGAGCCATTCGTTTGGGGATGGTAGGAGGAGCTTGAGCCTTGGGCAGAGCCAATCAGTCTCAAAAATTCCTTCCAAAAAAGAGACGTAAATTGAGTGCCTCTGTCTGAAATGATACGCTGGGGAACCCCATGAAAACGGTAAATATGGGCAACGAATAATCGAGCCAAAGATTTGGAAGAGGGAATCTTCGAACATGGGACAAAATGAACCTGTTTGGAGAAGAGATCGGTAACGACCCAAATGACGGTATAGCCTTGACTGGGTGGAAGGTCAACTATAAAGTCCATCGAAATCTCCTTCCAAGGTACCTCTGGTGTCGCCATGGATTGGAGGAGGCCACGTGGTTTTCCCGGTGCACGTTTAGATGCCGCACAAACAGGGCAACTGGCAATATATGATTCAACATCCTTCTTAAGTGAGGGCCACCAGAATTATTGTTTAACAAGGTGTACAGTTTTAACGAAACCGAAATGGCCAGCCAGACGTGAGTCGTGAGCGCGTTGTAAAACAAAAGGTCGTATAGAACTAGGGACATAGATCTTAGAACCAATCCAGGGAAGATCATCCCTAATAGTACAGTCACCTGAATGTGCGGAATACCATTCGTCAGTAAGCAGTTCATCTTTAATACGAGCAATTAGGTCAGCAGGTGGAGTATTTTGGACTGCGGAATGGCTTCTAGTAGATACCGGAGAAGCTGGCAAAGTAAGTGGCATGATGGGCTGTACAATTGTAAGTTTAGAAACATCATATTGTGGTAGTCTGGAGAGAGCATCAGCCATGAAATTTTTTCCACCAGGGATATATTTAAGATGGAAATTGAAGCGATGGAAGTAGTGTGCCCAACGAAGTTGTCTCGGGGACAATTTTCGAGAGGAGGTAAGAGCTTCCAAATTCTTATGGTCCGTCCAGACTTCAAACAGATGGGGAGCACCCTCAAGAAAATGACGCCAAGTCATGAGAGCCCAACGAACAGCAAAAGCTTCTTTTTCCCAAATGGCCCATCCACGCTCGGTTGTAGAGAGTTTCCGAGAGGTGTAGGCACAAGGTTGCAATTGGCCCTGGTGGTTGAGTTGTAACAAGACTGCACCCACAGCGACATCACTGGCATCCGCCTGAACCACAAACGGGGAACTAACATCGGGATGTTTAAGGACAGGTTCAGCTGCAAATAAACGTTTAAGCTTTTCGAAAGCGGCTTGGCATTCCATGGTCCATTTGAGGGGAGCCCCTGGTCGAGGTTTACCCTCACCCTTCGTTTTAAGAAGGTTTGTAATGGGCAAGGCAATGTTAGTGAATGACGGAATAAATTGGCGGTAAAAGATTGCAAACCCCAAAAAGCTCTGTAGTTGTTTACGAGTTCGGGAAGGAGCCCACTCCATCACCGCCTTAACTTTCGCAGGATCCATCTCAATCCCCTCAGAAGAAATGCGGTAACCCAAATAATCAATTTTTTCCTGGTGAAACTCACATTTGGACAATTTGGCGTATAGCTCAGCGGAACGGAGTTTTTGAAGTACAGAACGCACCAGTTTAACATGTTCGTCATGTGTTTGCGAGTAAATAACGATGTCATCAATATAGACTAAAACTCCTTTGTAAAGGTGCTCGTGGAGAACTTCATTGATCAGTTGCATAAACACAGAAGGAGCACCCTGAAGGCCAAAGGGGAGGACCTTAAATTGAAAACATCCAAGGGGACAGTTAAAAGCGGTTTTCCATTCGTCCCCCTCTTTAATCCTGACCCTATAATAGGCCTTGCGCAAGTCCAGTTTAGTAAAAATCTTTCCAGTAGCCAGGTGAGCAAGCATGTCTTTCATAAGCGGGAGTGGGTAGACGTTGTGTTCGCAAATGGTGTTGAGATAAGAGTAGTCCTGCACTAATCTAAGAGTGCCATCTTTCTTTTCCCTAAACATAACAGGTGCAGCAACACGTGGTCGAGCTGGCTCAATGAAACCCCTTTGAAGATTTTTATCGATGAACTTACGCAATTCCTCCATCTCCCGTGGAGTCATTGAGTAAAGGCGAGGTTTAGGCAACTGCACCCCAGGTAGGAAATCAATTGAACAATCAGTAGCTCTATGAGGAGGAAGTGAATCACAAGATCTCTCACTGAAAGCTTCCTTTAGGTCCCAATATTCCTTGGGAATCTTCTCCTCGCCCGGTATGACTTCAGGGGAAGGAAAACCCCATAAGGGGCCAGCGGGTTCAGTTACAAGGGGTGAGTTACTGGGTGGGAGGTGATTGTCCCCTGATGGTAGAGAGGTATGTTCAGGTAATGACAAAGGTATGCGTACCCAACCCTCTCTCCAATTAATTAGAGGATTCCATTTACGAAGCCAATTGACCCCCAAAATGACAGCATTTTCGGAAATGGCAGTCACGATGAAGTTGATGGTTTCAGTATGAGCTGTGCCGATAGAGACATGAATTGGTTCGATGAAACGTCGTGAAGATACTTCCAATTCTACGCGGGAGAAAACCCGAACAACCAAAGACCTACATACAAACACCCGCGAAAACCTCAGAAAACATATATATATATATATATATAAATATTTTATTTTTGTAAATTACCAGTGTAGATTACAATACAATAGCAGAGTTGGAAGGGATCTTGGAGGTCATCTCGTCCAACTCCCTGCCTAGATTAGAATTATATAGAATTATAGTTTTTGAACTAATCCAAATGATCTATTCCAGTTTCTTGTAATGAGGCATGATATTTCAAGGTTTTGTACCTAGAAGCTCATATAATTGAAATAAATGGCTGGAACAGTCATAAAACAGTCAGCTTGTACATGTAAGTGTGTCTTGGGTCACACTTCAATAATATATGGAATTTAGGTGTACTTGTCAATTAGTGAATGGTTATAAACTTTGCTCAAGGTAAATCTGCAAGATTCACAGCCATCTTCACTGTCTTCAAATCCACATTTCTACCAGACTCTTCAAGATGTTTGTCCTAACAAGTCTGTCCGTAATCTTTCGAGAATTGTTTTGTTTTCATATCTGCTCATACTTTAATTTCAGTCTTCTTCCAATGAACCCACGAGGTGTCACCTCTTCTGTCTCCTATAATCAAACTAAAGAAAAAGGACAATAAATAAAACTGGCCATCAATCTGATAGCTGGATATACACTTTAAACTATTAATTCCATTCAATTGTTCTCTCACCTCTGGGGAAAACGGATGTATTTGCTCAGTGAGATGGTAAAATAACTTTAACACTTTTGCTGTATGCTGCAATTCACAATATCAAGGGCTGATCTGTTTTTTTTTCTTATTAATTGATAATTTATATGCAGATACCATTTTAGAATCAGCAGTCAAAGAAAGGTAAAGATAAAGGTTCGCCTCGCACACATGTTCTAGTTGTTCCCAACTCTAGGGGGTGGTGCTCATCTGCATTTCAAAGCCGAAGAGCCAGCGCTGTTCGAAGACATCTCCGTAGTCATGTGGTCGGCATGACTAAACAAATGATAAAATAGGATCCTATTAAATAAGGTATAAAGCAAAGTTGCTTGTTTCCCCTGTGATTGTTTGTAGTATATCAATTTTGTAAATACATACTTTGCACCCTTGCATAGCATTATCACCCACGTAACTTGGCAGCAAACAGTTCTCTATTTTGGTAATGATAGCAGTGTTCCGATATCTCAGAGGGTGCCACAAAGAAGAGGGAGTCAAACTATTCTCCAAGGCACCTGGGGGCAGGACAAGAAGCAACGGGTGGAAACTAATCAAGGAGAGAAGAAACTTAGAACTAAGGAGAAATTTCCTGACAGTTAGAACAATTAACCTCTGGAACAGCTTGCCTCCAGAAGTTGTGAATGCCCCAACCCTGGAAGTCTTTAAGAAGATGTTAGATAGCCATTTGTCTGAAATGGTATAAGGTTCCTGCCCACGCAGGGGGTTGGACTAGCAGACCTACAAGGTCCCTTCCAACTCTGCTATTGTATTGTATTGTATTGTATTGTAAATGCTAGTGATGATAGTTGAATTTCACCTGATGACCTCCGGTAATGAGTACATTAACATTAAATAAGATTTACTTTTGCTAAATCCCAAAGATACTAAACAACCAGAGAAGAAGCTAAATCTTGCCAATGTACATTACTCATTACTTATATTGTAGGCTTCCCAGCTTTCTTTTTTAATTTTACTTGCTGAATCCCAGAAGTTAAGAATTCTCATTTACGGGTTTAGATGAAATATCAGTGAAAGACTGCATCTTCTCTTGCCAATGTAGATGTTTTTGACTATAGAATTCTAATATTATTCTTATTATAATGCCAATAGGCAGGCTCACAGATGGTGATTGAGCACCAGGTGGTTGTTGATTGGCCCCTCCCAAGAGAGCTTATAGGTGAGGCAATGGGAAGGGACATTTGCAGGAAACAACCGTTCAGAAGGGAACCATGATTGTCTGTCTGTGAATTCAGCTCATGCCTGTTCTGTGAAGGAATTTTGCAGGTCTGTGTGAAAGGTTGCTGCAGAGTTAAGTTTGTGATGTGAATGCTCTAGGCTCTCAGCCAAAAGACTGGTTATCTTGCCTAATTAACAGTGGCCAACAGCCAAGTCTGGGTTATTGTCTATTTGAAGGCCTGGAGAGAACATGTCCCAAAGGTGCTCTTTCAAGAGGCAACTGGAGTTTCTGGTTTTTCTTTGAATAGAGAGTTGAAGAGCTGAAGAAGCATCTTGGACAAGAAGTGAAACCAGAAATGTTGTTTCTAAATGGAATGAAATCTACAAAGAGATGCACAGGAATCCTTCTTTCTCCAAAACAAGAAATACCTTGATGAGCCAGTTAAGAGCTTAAAGGTGTGTGTTGGTTCCTGATCTTCTGGTGTCTTACTTTGAAAGCCTTCCTTGGTGTGAATTGCTGTGACAAATAGGTCCTGGAACCAGTTTTATTATGCTGGCCAGGCAGACTCTGTTGCCAGCTTGCCCAGTGTATACCTTTGAAGAAAAACTTCCCTCAGGAAACCATTGGAAGAAGAACATGGCAGAGATGGCAAAGGAAGCAGTGATTCATCACATTTTAAGTGGTAGGATGTCTTAAACTACATGGAAATCATGTCAAAAAAACAAAACTAGCTTGGACCCCTCAATTGCAGCATGACATGTTAACATAGTATATTTCATGAAAGTGATTTGGGTAGATCACTGTTCATGACTGCCAGAGCCAGCAGACGATTTGATGTCCAATTCTCATGGATTGCTGTCAGCCACACCAAAAATCTTGGATATAATCTTATCGTCTATAGCAGGGGTCCCCAACCTTTGCAACTTTAAGTCTGAATGACTTCAGCTCCCAGAATTCTCCAGCCAGCAAAGCTGACTGGAGAAGTCTGGGAGCTGAAGTCCATCACTGAGATATAAGGCACCAAGAAAACTAAGTTAATATTTAGCCTTTGCTCGGTGCCTCTGGTCCCCTAAATAGTCATACAATTGCATGATTATGTGGACATATGAGATAGAGGAAGCATAGGGTTGTACTGTGCTTTGGCAATAATTATGTTAAATATTTATAGAGCTTTGCTAAGTTTTATTCAATTACAATTCCAAGCAAAAAAACCCAGAATATTTCAGCAATAAATTTAAAGGTTATGACCAGAGGTGGGTTCCTTCCGGTTCTGCCCAGATTGGACGAACCAGTAGTAGCGGTGGTGGGAGGCTCCACCCACCATCCTAGATGCTTCTGCACATGCACAGAAGTGTCATGTGGGCGCCCAAACTGGTAGCAACAAAATTGGCAACCCACCACTAGTTATGACGCATTGCTTTCCTCTTCCCTCCCTTCTTTTTATAATGATGCATTTGCCCCCTTCAAAACTGAGTAGAATAAGGAAGCTGGTAGAGCTACAAGAAGACTGGTACAGCTTGACAAACTGTCACGAACAGCAACTTATTATCCCTGTTGGGTAAGATAGAATTGTATGACTTTGCCAATACAAAAGATGTACCAGTCTAAAAAAAGAAGCTATTCTGACAGTTCTTAGACTAAGGCCAAGGAATCTTTTTTGAAATGAAGAACACATTTCATCTGCTTCTTGCCTGAAGGCCGAAGGTCTGTGGCCAGTAGAATTGTGGTACAACAAGAGTCAAGTGGGATGTGTTTAGTTATTTTTCTGTTTGGAATGGCAACCCCCCTTTTTTAGTAGAATGGTGGTAGTTTCCATTTTGGTGTTTAAAACTCTAATACAATGGACAAAATAACCTGAATTTATGATAGGGGTGTGCACTTTTAAAGGATGCAATATTTTACTCATAATAGTTTTGAAAATTTCATAGCCAACTACTGTGGGCTCCTGTTTAGGATGCTAAGATTACCAAAGGGTTTTGTGATTTTCAGTTATTTTATACCAGTAGTAAGTCAACTATCCTCTCAGGCTAGAACTACTTTATATTGGTGAAAAGAATTACATCATGTGTAGACAGAATTGGATTTATACTGAAAAAATGTAAGCTTTGATTTCCCCCACTCCCCCCCCTGGTATTTGAAACAAGTAACTAAGAGTTGAAGAGAGATAGAAGGTTAAATAAATAATGCTCTCATAAACCATCACCTCATCATAGTAAGGTGATGGGTGTCTCAGTAATTCCAGAAGCTAAGCTGATGGTAGCTGACCATATTTGACAGGTCTTGGTGGAGAAACATAAATGCCGTAAAACCAAAGCAACATAATCAAACACCAAAATGGAAAAAAATCAGAAAGAAATATCAATAAATTTCAACCTGGCATCAGCAATTTGAAAGAAAGAAATTTGAAAATATTAAGATCAAAAGAAAATTAAAAAAATAAGGTATTTCAAAGAAAATCAAGGAATATAAACATAGAATATTTACATTATCAATCATTTTAACAAAATCAGCATTTTGAACAAACTACTGTGTTTCCCCGAAAATAAGACCTGGTTTATTTCCTTTTGGGTCCAAAATAAGCACCAGCTCAGGGGATACCTTATCTACTTACCATTGGACTACTGCATCCAGACCTGCCATGCCCCAAGGCTTGTTGCTCTGCTGCCCGACTTCTTCTGTGGCACATGGCACTGGCATGATGTGGCACATGACATCCTTCTGCAAGTGATGGTATCAGCGTGACAAGCATGTGGCGGCAACGGTGCAATGCACAATGTGGTGTCTGTCCCAAGTGGCCGTGAGCAGCTGCAGAAGTCCAGCAGTGGTGCGACAGGTGTCGGGGTGTTGAAGCTGCAGAAGGTAAGCAGGTGCAGGGCACACGGAGCAGTTCCAGCTCACATTTAACAGATATCAAAAAGCAGCAAATGCAAGATTTGTAAAGAAGAGATGAAGCCATGGATCACGTACTTAGCGAATGCAACAAAATTATTCAGACTTGCAAGCATCAAGACAGAGTTGCCATGATGTTCCATTAACATATGTACAAAAATAATTTAACATATTGGGAAAAAATGATGAAAAGTATGTGCTCAAATATATGGAGTTTTTGTTCTAATATGCAGAATTTTATGTTTTAATATCTAAATTGGCATCTACAAGTCAAAATATTAAATGTTGCATTAATTGGAAAAAATTATTTTTTTAATTAATTTATTTATTTATCAAATTTATATCCTGCACTCATCTCCGGATTGGACTCAGGGCGGCGCACAGGAAAGGAACAAAATGTAAAAAACAATAAATACAGGATATTAAAAATAAATTAAATTAAATTGCACCAGTGCTAAAATTGCCAATTAAAACCCATTTCTAAAATAAGATTAAAATTTAGAGCTATGCCAGGCCGGCCTCGTGAAAGAGATATGTTTTAGATATGTTTTGTTGAAGTGGCAATAGTCAGATCTGAAGAATGGAAAAAAAGGATTGGAAAAATGATAAAATATAGAGATTTAATTATAAAAATGCATAGATTGTGGAAAAGAACTTGCAAAATCATCTATATAGTAATGGAGCATAAGGCAGAATAACCTTGTCTAAACAATATGAATGCTATATCTAAAACATTGCTAGATATATTTAATTTTCTTGCGAGGTGGTAGTCAACTTTTGATCCTATGCAGTGTGTCCAATCAGTGCAATATCTTCTAATATAAAAGGAGATGAATTGAGCTGAGAAATATATGTTAGATACTTTGAAACTTATTTTACCTTTCTTTCACCTGATTTGATGGTAAATTTAGTGTAAGTAATTGGATTACCATTTTTTTCCAGAAAGCACAATTTAGTTTAGCAGCCCTATCAATGTCAGTTCTAATGCTAGGTAATACAATGGTGACCCACTCTGCATGTATCTTGCGCTTTTCTCCATCCCCTTGCAAAAGTTAAGCATTACTAATGTCTTCCTAATAAATTAGCACAATTTGGACATCTGGGAGAGAAATGGCAAATGCAGGTGGCATTTTTTGCCACTCAATGATGAAAGTAAAGCAAATTTCTAAATATTTTATATTTAGAACATGACATGAACCTAATTTCACTTTTATATTTCATAAAAATGCCTTCTACCTTTTGTTTAGCTTGACTTATTAAAATGTTAAACTTAAGATATGAAAATTCAAGGTATTAAAAGTAAACCCAAAACATTTAATATATTTATTTGTAGATGATGTAATTATCTAGTTATAGTTCACTTCCATATTGAATCAAATAATGAATGTTTCTTATAAACACAGGATCTATTCCTGTGATAAATTGTACAGCTTTTTACAATTCAAATGATTGATTGCACAATTATTTGATCATCATTTACAACTTTCCCTGTCCCTTTCCAGAAATATTAAAAATATTAGCTATTCCTGGCCACACGTTGCTATGGCCCAGTAAGGAGGGACACAACCTGAGGGTGGAGTTTCCTCCCTCTCTCTATCCCTCTACCTACCTACCTACCTACCTACCTACCTACCTACCTACCTACCTACTATATTTCTCCTTCTCTCTCTCTATCCCTCTACCTACCTACCTACCTACCTACTGTATTTCTCCCTCTCTCTCTCTATCCCTCTACCTACCTACCTACTGTATTTCTTCCTCTCTCTATCCCTCTACCTACCTACCTACCTACTGTATTTCTCCCTCCCTCTCTCTATCCCTATAGCTGCCTACCTACCTACCTACGGTATTTTTCCTTGAAATACAGTAGGTATTATGACATTTTGTATTATGTCATCTTGTGGCTCACTGCTCTCTCTCTGTATCCATCTACCTACATTTTTCACATTTCCGTTGCGTGTACCTGGCACAGGTACACGCAACGTAGATAGATATCTACACAATCTATCATCTACACAATCTATCTAAATCATTGGTGTCGTATTTGAAAGGAACGTTGTGTGAAAATTTGGAAGCGATCGGTGCAGTACTTTTGGAGATTAGTGGTTTTGAACAAACTCTTGTTACATTTTTATTTATATAGATAATTGCAAGCAATACAAATGAGGAAGAAGAAAGCAAGCAAGCAAGTAAGCAAGCAAGCAAGCAAGCAAGCAAGCAAGAAAGAAAGAAAGAAAGAAAGAAAGAAAGAAAGAAAGAAAGAAAGAAAGAAAGAAAGAAAGAAAGAAAGAAAGAAAGAAAGCCAATGTGGCAATATAAAAATCTTAGTGAATCTTTAAAAAACAAAAGTAAGTGGAATGAGAGAGGTCAAGGAAGAGTATAATGAATTAGCATAGAATTGGGGTTAAGACTAAGGTTTTGAGTGAATTAAAGTTGGTGAAAGATATCAGGAACAACAAAAAGGACCTCTTCAAATACATTCAAATTGGGAAAAAGAGAGCTTAATAAAGATCCAAAGTTTCCAACAGGTAATAAAGAAAAAGCAGCCTCATCCATCTCCTATTTTAATTTAGTTTTCTCTTAGAAAGAGGGTTTCGGCCCCACCAAGACTGTATCTTGAAACTGGCAAAAGCATAGAATAGAACTTATTTAATGAGCTCTCCAGGATAAGATAAATTTCATCTTATGGTATTGTTAGAATTTATTGATCTTCAGGTTGAAACTTTATGCATTATCCATTGCGAAATCCTGGAAAATGAATAAGGCTCTAGATAACTGGAGGTAACCAAATGTAGCTCTTGTTTCCAGATGAAAAAAAGTATGTGTGTGGGGAATGAAAGAAGTTATACTCAGTTTGATTTTGCTATCTGGGATGATATTTAGAGCTGATTGTATAAGCCCGTGATGGCGAACCTATGGCACGGGTGCCACAGGTGGTACGTGGAGCCATTCCTTAGGGCGCGCGAGGCGTTGCCCTGTCAGCTCCAGCGCGCATGTGTGCACTGGCCAGCTGATTTAGGCCTTCTTTTGAGGTCGTTTTTCACCCTCTGGAGACTTCAGGGAAGCTCCTGAACAGTGGTGGGTTTCAAATATTTTAGAACCTACTCTGTAGGTGTGGCCTATTTTGTGGGCGTGGCTTGGCAATCATGTGACAGGGTGGGAGTGGCCACCTTTTAAAATGTGGTGAAACTCATTTAACAACGCTCTTGCTTAGCAACCAAAATTTTGGACTCAATTGTGATGATAAATTCTTCCTTCCTTCCTTCCTTCCTTCCTTCCTTCCTTCCTTCCTTCCTTCCTTCCTTCCTTCCTTCCTTCCTTCCTTCCTTCCTTCCTTCTTTCCTTCCTTCCTTCCTTCTTTCTTTCTTTCTTTCTTTCTTTCTTTCTTTTTTCCCCTCTTTCCTTCCTTTCTTCCTTTCCTTTCCTTTCCTTTCCTTCCTGTTGGGTCACTGGCAGCGGCAGGCCAGATTTACTTCCAGGTCCGCTGGTGGAACCCCCTCTCACCGGTTCTCTAAATTTCACCAACCGGCTCTCGCGAGTAGGTGCGAGCCTGCAGAAACCCACCACTGCTCCTGAAGCCTCTGGAGGTGGGGAGGGAGGCTGTTTTCACCCTCCCCAGGCTCCTACAAAGCCATCACTGGTATAAGCACTTGGAAAATAATGCCCTTATTGCCAAAGATCAACATGGAGTTATCCTGAAAAGTTTTGCCAGATCTTTATATTTTGATGAGGTCATTTCTTTAATAAATTGTGGGGGGCTACATTAAGCAACCACGTTAGCAAGCTGGTTTATTGTGACCTGGATAACAAGATACTTTTATGTAGCTGGTTAAAATATCAAACTTGGTGCTCATTAAGTGCTGTCTCATCAAACTGGAAGGGAGTGTTTTACACAATCTCGCAATATCCAGTTCTGATCTTTTGGTGAGCCATTTGTTGCCAAAATTCAGTGCTGCAAGATTGTGGGTGCTGCAGATAGAAGGGGCAGGCAGCACGTAGATTGCCACTTGCCCTCCTGATATAGATAAAAATAATTCAGTAGAAATTATTTTGTGTATAAATGAAATATTGGTGGAACTGAAGCAAGATTGCTTCCTTTTGGAATGAAATAGGCCTTTGTTTAGTCGGCAAGTTGGCATTCTGGGAGTTGAAGTCCATATATGTTAAAGGTTTTGAGTTTGAAAATTATTGTAATCCATCAGAGCTTTCATTAATACTGAGAAACATTTTTGTTTTTAGCTTTTTCTTTGAAATGTAAGGTCTGGCAATACACTTAAACCCACAGCAAGCCAAAAGAAAAACTTAAGTGGAGGCTTGAAAAAGAATCAGTGTTTAATTTTGAACCTGCATTACAAGGTTTTGATGACCATCTTCAAGGTGCTCCATGGCACGGGGCCTAGCTACCTACGAGACCGTCTACTGCCCCATACATCCCTACGGCCGACTCACTCCTACGGAGAGGGTCTTCTCCGGGTGCCGTTGACCGGGAAGTGCTGGTTGGCAGCTCCCAGGGGAAGGGCCTTCTCTGTGGTGGGCCCAACCCTCTGGAACGACCTACCTCCCGAACTCCATACCATCTCGGACCTCCGCTTGTTCCGCCAGCACTTAAAAACATACTATTTTCATCTAGCCGGCCTGGCATGAACTACTCCGCACCCTATTGTCTTATAGCAAATCAAAGTTTTAATCTATGGGTTTTAAATTTATTTTACACAGGGTCGGTCTTGATTTAATTTAGTTATTGTTTGGTAATATTTTGTATATATGTATATTTATCTTAAATTTCTGTTCACCGCCCCGAGTCCCTTTGTGGTGAGATGGGTGCGGGTTACAAATATGAATAATAAATAAATAAATAAATAAATAAATAAATAAATAAATAAATAAATAAATAAATAAATAAATAAGTAAGTAAGTAAGTAAGTAAGTAAGTAAGTAAGTAAGTAAGTAAGTAAGTAAATAAATAAATAAATAAATAAATAAATAAACAAAAGTAAAAAGCTGGGCAAACCATTCCGAACATATACAAAGGAGATAAGCAAGGAAAGGCCACACCTTAGAGAAGGTATGGCATCCTTTTTATCCTGTTAGAAACAGCAGTTAAGTCTCCAATTCCCGGCTCCTAATTTAGGTTTGTGTATTTCTTATTGTTCTTATTGAGAGATGTGGGGGCTCAGTGGCTAAAATGCTGAGCTTTTCAATCAGAAAGCTCAGCAGTTTGGTGGTTCAAAGCCCTAGCACCGCATAACAGAGTGAGCTCCCGTTCCTTGTCCCAGCTTCTGCCAACCTAGCAGTTTGAAAGCATGTAAAAAAGGCAAGTAGAAAAATAGGAACCACCTTTGGTGGGAAGGTAACAGCGTTTCAAGAGCCTTCAGCTTTGAGTCATGCCGGCCACATGACTACGGAGATGTCTTTGGACAGCGTTGGCTCTTTGGCTTTGAAATAGAGATGAGCACCGCCCCCTAGAGTCGGGAACGACTAGCACATATATGTGAGGGGAAACTTTACTTTTACCTTTATTGCCCTACAAACAATGGATGCCTCCCAATTAGCCTTATCTCTTGCTTGAGTATTCCTTTGTTCTCCCAATTGGCCACTCAAGCCCCCTGGCCCTGCAGGGAATGGAAATGATCACCTGATAAAGCAGATCCAAGGTGTAAATTAAGGCTGAGGTGTAAATTATTATCTGCTGAGTGAGCTGGGATGAAGTATACAGCGCCAACCCAAGATAAGAGCCAGGCTGTGGATAGCAAGAGAAAAACAGGAATCAGATTGATATTTTATTTATTTATTTATTTTATCGAAATTATACCCCACCCTTCTCCTTTTAGGACCCAGGGCGGCGCACAGGCATTACTAAAACCACAATAAAAACAATATATATCGTTAAAACATATTAAATTATTAAAACCCATGCTAAAACCCATTTAAAACCTTACCAAATTGCAATTTGTACATAAAAAGTCAGAAGCGGGGGGCTATGCTAGGCCGGCTTGTTGGAATAGGTACGTCTTATGGCGTTGGCGGAAGAGGCGGAGGTCCGAGGTAGTGCGAAGGTCGGGGGGTAGGTTGTTCCAGAGGGCCGGGCCCGCCACAGAGAAGGCCCTTCCTCTGGGTGTCGCCAACAGGCATTGCCCAGCCGACGGCACCCGGAGAAGACCCTCTCTGTGGGAGCGGATCGGACGAAGGGATGTATGGGGCAGGAGGCGGTCTCATATATAGCTAGGCCCCGAGCCATGGAGCGATTTAAAGATGGTCGTCAACACCTTGAAGCGCACTTGAAAGGCCACAGGCAGCCAGTGCAGCTCGCGCAGGAGAGGTGTTATGTGGGCTGCCTTGGGGCACCCATAATCACCCGCGCGGCCGCATTCTGTACTAACTGTAGCCTTCGAGTGCACTTCAAGGGGAGCCCCATGTAGAGACCATTACAGTAATCCAGCCGAGATGTCACAAGCGCTTGAGTGACTGTGCGAAGGGCCCCCCGGTCCAGATATGGATTCAGATTGATGGCAGGAACATATGTTTGACAAATACCAGATACTTTACAGAGACCTATTACAGCATAGGTATGTTACAGGAAGTTAGTTACAGGAAATGCAAATATGGAGACATAATGCAGCATATATGTGTTACAGGAAAGAAATGTTTACAGAATAACAAGTTTCTACTAATTCTAGTATTCCACTATATTATATTCTACTCTTATTTATTATATCCTTATTACAATTTCCCTTCAAAACAAAAATACAATAATTATCAGTGTGCCCACCTATATCCACCTTATGTTCATTTCCTTCACTAATAATTCTTTAAAAAAGTATTTCTGAGCATCGTGACTCTTTATTGTTCTCAGGTTTATTTCTTCACATCCCTGCTGATAAAGGCACATGAAATGCGTTCATTGACAGTCCATCTGTTCAGTTTATCACATTATTTTTGATCTACCTTTTTCTTGTCCCATTGGCTTATGAAACAGTAGACAATAGCTGCAGCAGGTAGAGACCAGATGGCTTTCAACACAAAAGGGCACAAATAGTTACCTGCTTGACAGTAGGCAGTAGGAAGGGATACAATACAATACAATAGCAGAGTTGGAAGGGACCTTGTAGATCTTCTAGTCCAACCCCCTGCGTGGGCAGGAACCTTATACCATTTCAGACAAATGGCTATCTAACATCTTTTTAAAGACTTCCAGGGTTGGGGCATTCACAACTTCTGGAGGCAAGCTGTTCCAGAGGTTAATTGTTCTAACTGTCAGGAAATTTCTCCTTAGTTCTAAGTTGCTTCTCTCCTTGATTAGTTTCCACCCATTGCTTCTTGTCCTGCCCCCAGGTGCCTTGGAGAATAGTTTGACTCCCTCTTCTTTGTGGCACCCTCTGAGATATCGGAACACTGCTATCATGTCTCCCCTGGTCCTTCTCTTCATCAAACTAGACATACCCAGCTCCTGCAGCCATTCTTCATATGTTTTAGTCTCCAATTCCCTAATCATCTTGGATGTTTTTATTGATCTAATTATGCTGCTTCCTGACACTGTTCAGAGTTCATGGTCGGCTCATGGGAAATCTCATTTGTGCATTTTTGGTTTTTATCTTTTTTGTTAGGTAAAATTGTCCCTTTGAGATTTCCTGCTGAAGCAAGTATCTAACAGTAACAAGACCTGTCAAGACCTGATTTTGACATCAATCCTGGGGACCCCAAGACCTCGGAAACTTGTTTAAATGACTCCAATAAGGGATGTACTCACTCTCTCTCTCTGCTTGGAGTTTGTATATATTTTTAGTTTGAATTATATCCACTTCTTGTGATGAGTTTTCTGTTTTTAAATGTTTATTTTTATATTCGTACTGTTTAAAAATTAACTATGGTTTGCCACCCAGAGTCCCTTCTCATCAGATGGGCGGCTGTATAAATTTGAATACTTACCAAATAAATAAATGTGCAACTGTTTAGCTGACTGTTGATATAAAGAAAATAATAACAACAGTAATCTTTAGAAAGAAAGATTACTTTTGGTCTGAATTTAATCACTTGGATGCTACAAAATTTGAAAACTGAAAAAAAAAAAATCAGTTCAATAAGGGACAGTATATATTTATATAGTATTGTCTGTGTGTGTGTGTGTGTGAGAGAGTGGTGGGTTGCAGGGGGTACACCCCGGTACAAGCGTACCGGAGTCTGCCTGGAGCACTGGATACCATTCTGGTACAGTGCTCCAGAGGGCCCATCCGCCTGCCCTAGCTCCCTACCGGTGTTTTAAATCTTGTGGTGCTTCCATGCATGTGCATGGTGCATAAAGTGCCTGCATGGTGCTCCGCCGAGCAGCTGGAGCATCGTGGAGGCTTGCAGAAGTGTCATTTGCAGCTACAACGCATTTAATTTATTTCAATTTATATACCGCGCCTTCTCCACCGAAGTGGACCCAGGGCGGTGCACAGGAATTTAAAATGAACAATAAATAGATAAAAAAGAATTAAATCACAGCCTGTGCTAAAATTCCCCCTAAAAAATCTAACATCATTTACGTGTTTGGCAGAGGCTATATTACAAAAGTCTAAACTATTACGCAAGACCAGCTTGTTGAATGCGTGCACTGCGCTGGTCTCATCCATGTGGGTGATGCTGGGCCCGTTCCAACCGTACTTGTTGGAATGGGATCCAGAACCCACCACTGGTGTGTGTGTATGTATCGGATAGAAGAGATGAAGGGGACCTTTTGCTTTGGAAACTTTTTGAAGAGGAAATATAAATGAGCTATGGCCAGGTTTATTAGAATAGGCAATGCCTTTTTTGTCAAATGTACCATAATTCTAAAAATAAAAAAATGGGATTAGAATATACCAAAGAAAACATTAGTTAAAATGTATTAATGTACTAAAGCAGGGGTCTGCAAAGTTGGCTCTTTGAAGACTGGTGGACTTCAACTCCCAGAATTCCCCAGCCAGTCTGGCTGGCTGGGGTATTCTGGGAGTTGAGGTCCACCAGTCTTCAAAGAGCCAACTTTGCAGACCCCTGCACTAAAGCAAATATTCAATTTTAGAATATTTCGGAAACTGTTTGTTCATAATTTTCAGGACACATAAACCATACTATAAATCATATTTGTGCGATGAAATATCATTAATGCAAAAAACTCTTCCAAAAACCATTAGCCATGAATGGACTATTTCTAGATTTATGAAAAGTAACAGACTATCTTAATGCTAAAATCATGAGCAGGGGAAGACAACCTGAGAAAATCTGACAAATGGAAAGCATTCAAAATTATATTTATTTAGGAATGATATCAATATAATTTGAAACTTTAATTTGGAATTGATCTTAGTTTTTGTTTTATAATTTTATCTCCCCGCCCCCCAATTCTTCATTCAAGAAAAATGAATATAATCCTTGATCAGGGGTGGGTTCCTGCCAATTCTCATCTCTTCTAGAGAAGAAGTTCCACAAATCTACCGGCCGTTTAGAACCGGGTCCAGCTCCCTCCCCCCCGCCCATCCACACATCATCAAGATGAAGAGCGAGAGGAGGGATTCTGGAAGTTGAAGTCCACAAATTTCAAAGCTATCAAATTTGAACACCCCTGGGGGTTTTTTTTTCTAAAGGGATAGGTGTGCAAGGGTCTTGTAACTTGACACCTTTAAGACTTGCGTTTTTCAATGCCAGAGTTCCTGAGCCAACATTTTGGTTGCTAAGCAAGAGCGTTATTAAGTGAGCTTAACCACATTTTACAAGTTGGCTATGCCTACCCAGTCACATGACTGCCAATCCACTCCTACCTGATCACATGGCTGGTAATCCACTCCCACCAAGTCACATGGCCAGCAAGCCACTCCCCCAAAGCAGGCCACACCTACAGAAGAGGTTCTAAATTTTTTTGAAACCCACCATTGTCCTTGATCCAAACAAGACGTTTCACTGAAAAGTTTGTTCTATAGGCATAACCCTTAATTCCTTCTTGATTCAATAACTTAAAGCAGTTTGGAAATAAAAAAAGATTCTTGTGATCCAAAGAAATATAAAACGAAGGCAACCAAAAAGCAATGAATGAAATCAAGTTTGACACCCCTGCTGTAGAGAAATCTGAAGAATTTGGAGTTTATTTAGTAAGAATGAAAAGAAAAACATTGGTGGGGAATTACACTGTCAGCTTCTCTTTCCAAATGATGTTAAACTGGAATATCTTTAAACTGGATAATTGGGAGCTCCACATCTCTGTCTTAAAATAAGCAATTTAAATAAGTATTTTCAAGCTTGGTAGTTTTAAGGTGAATGAACTTCAAGTACCAGAATTCCCAGCCAGTTGGCTGACTCTGGGAGTTGAAGTCCACAAATCTTAAAAGTTGCCAAGCATGAAAAACATTATTTACAAATGGATGTGAATCGGCTCTCATATTTATTGTTTAAAGTAGAAATCCAAAAGTTTGCTTTTCAGGCACACTCTTCAAGGATTTTTCTTTGGACATAAGAAAGAAAATACCTTTTCGGTACTTTCATTCTTTATGCAAATTGAAGCAGACATGAAGGTCAGCTGGTGGTGCAATAACATTATTTAAAAATAAATCCCCATCATGTATTGGAAGCATATATTAAGGAGACATTAGGGAGAGGAATTAATGTCTCCCAGCTTGCAGCTTCAGACTGTCTAATTTAATTTTGTTCATATGTTAGGAATTATTTGCAGAGGACTTAATATTTGTAATATCACATTTTATGTGATCTCTTAAGGCCCATATTCTTGCTTTTCATTTACAAGGGTATGCTATTATGCGGATGCATGGACACACTTAGCCATTTGTTTCTGATTGAGGTGACATGGCTAGAATTAAATCTGAACAATACTTCTTTCTAAAGATTTTTAAAAAAAATGTTCATACTTTTTTGTATGTTGTTTAAACTTTCTATTTCAAGCCTTTCCTTTCTGTTTTCAGCAATGCCTTTACTACAACAGATACTTCTTTTGCACGGAATAATATCAGCTACTAAAATGGTTAATTCACCCTTGAAGAAACAGCCTGAGTGTAAAGTTATTTAATACTATTGTATACATTTCTATCCGAAGATATTTCCAGTCCCCGCATAATGTATGCAAGATAATGGGGCAGATCTAATGGGCTGATTTAATGTCTTCCTCATCAGCGGCAGCATTGTTTCCAGCAATATAAACTGAATATCAAAATCTAAGAATATTAGAGCAACTTAATCATTATGGTAAATTGGGCTACATGGGTGGAGCTTGGTTTTATTATTGTTGTTGATAGTCAAGTTCACATAAAATGCTATCATTATCATGCCACGAAGTCATTTTAGGATGGCTAACTAATGATGTGTTTGTGCAAAGCAGTTGTGATTTCATTAAGTAGACTTCCAGATCCATATTATATCCATATACCTCTCTCTCTCTCTCTCTCTCTCTCTCTCTCTCTCTCTCTCTCTCTCTCTCTCTCTCTCTCTCTCTCTCTCTCTCTCTCTCTCTCTCTCTCTCTCTCTCTCTCTCTCTCTCTCTCTCTCTCTCTCTCTCTCTCTCCCTATCTCTCTATCTCTCTATCTCTCTATCTCTCTATCTCTCTATCTATCTATCTATCTATCTATCTATCTATCTATCTATCTATCTATCTATCTATCGGCTCAGTTGATCAGGATGAAAACCTGTGGCCTAGTGGCAATTACAACTGCCTTACATGTAAAACGACCCAGGTTCAAATCCCAGGAAGGGTATGGCTAGCTGATGAGAGCTAAATAGATTGAAATAGATCTATAGTAGTCTCCCTTGTTTATTTATTTATCAGCACAAATGCAACACACACACACACACACACACACGGTTATGTGAATAGTTTCCCCTAATATATGGACAATCTGCTCACTGTAGCCTCCGTTATTCAAAAAAACCACTTATACGAACTCATTCTACCCTCTGAAGACTGCTTCATTTGATCATCTAACTATTCTATAGGAAAGCTCTGTGCTGGATGAAGGCACACCATTGTTTCTTAAAGTTACCGGCAAAGCTTTAGTAATCTTGATTGAAGAATTCATTTATCCTCAGATTTAACTGTTCATATGACTAAGATATATTAAAGCAGTCTGTGCACTGGAACATGCAGTAGATGTATTTCTAAGCACTCATATCAAGTGCCATCATACTTGCTACTGAATAAATGAAAGTTAGAGATATCATTGGTTGCGCTATCTTCTAATCATCTGAACAATTTAAGAACTGGAGGTATTGCTTTGACATAGCCTCACTCAATTTGAAGCTCATCGGATACGCTGGAATTTCAAGACCTGGAATTCTCATTGGCATGGATAGTAGTAACTGTTCAAAATGTCCAAAGTGGAGAATGATACCTTAAGTGTCTCTTTTTTTCATTTGTTAAACAATTTCTTAGGGAACGGGGTGTCATATAGTAAAAAACAGTTTTTAGAAACCCATTCAATGGCAGGTGAACCACATGGCAGAAAAGAAACGATAAGGAGATCTTCTTCAGGGACCAGATTAAGTGGTCTTGCATTTTCTGCAAATTGCTCAGTTCAGATAAACTTGAGCTAATCTCACAATAGTCAGTGGCATTTCTTCCTAAAGCTGTTACATGAGCCACTGAGTTGAAGTTAAATGAAATTGTTTCTGTTGTGACATATCATGAAAGTACCAATGGTAAATATAATTGTAAAAGAGTTCAGAGCAGATACACGCTCTGAACTCTATGCTTTTGGAATTTTTATTTCCCATTACCCTAGTCTTTCTATATATTCTTAGGTTATTAAAAAAAATAGATTTTGACATTTTCCCCCAATACTGGTGGCCAAAAAGCCAATTGAAAAATAGCTTCACAAAAATAATATTCTGCTTATGTCTATAAAATGTAGACAAGACATCTATTCTTTAGATTTATTATTGTCTGACAAAATTGATTTGGACAAAAACCCTGTAATTACCTAATGTGTGGCTAGCAATTTTCCATCTCATTACCCAAACCTTGTATCTTATTACAGTAGAATCCATTTAAAAGAATACCTGTTAACAGGATGCACCTATTGAAAGCACACAGTTTTTCCATCCAGCAGACCAAAACATTTATAGGACTACAGGTCTAACTTTGTGAATATCCTCCTAACAATATATCTTGTTAAATAATTTAAAGTGTCAGTATTAACACAAAGAATTAGATTACCAGTACAAGTATAAGTAATCTCCTGGGGGAAAAATAGGTACCTTTCAAAACAGACCCTAAACATACTCCCTGTCTTTTCACATCTTCCTGCAGGTTACATTAGAATTTCAGAGTGTAGAAACTTGTTTTGGGAATTAAGAGTGAGTTTGTAATAGATCCACAAGGAGAGAAGCAACTTAGAACTAAGGAGAAATTTCCTGACAGTAAGAACAATTAACCTCTGGAACAGCTTGCCTCCAGAGGTTGTGAATGCCCCAACCCTGGAAGTCTTTAAAAAGATGTTAGATAGCCACTTGTCTGAAATGGTATAAAATTCCTGCCCACGCAGGGGGCTGGACTAGAAGACCTACAAGGTCCCTTCCAACTCTGCTGTTGTATTGTATTGTATTATTATTTTCTTGATATTTCTTCCATCATCCCCCGTCTTTCTTTTGTCTTAAACACTTATAGGCTAGATTTATATATCATGTTAAAGTGGGTTATTAAAGGAACTCATTTTCTGAATTTTAATAAATAGAGTCACTATTTAAGGCAGGCCTTTTTTTTTTGCACTTTACCAAATGAAATTAATATTGCGGCTCAAATCTGACTCACTACATTCTTACATTACCAAAAAAGGCTTCTTAGGTTTGGTAGTGAAGGCAGCACACATGTGTATTGGGGGCCGGGTGATGTGTGACTTTTTTTTTTTAATAATCTTTATTAATATAAATATAAAAATTAAACATTTAACAAGTACAGGGTAGGGGTATTGGAGAGGACGTACAAGGATAAGGAGGGGGGGAGAGGGGGAAGGAGGGGGATGGGAGAGACAAACCGGGGATATATCTACTCCCCTGATTTAAGAAGTATATTTGTCCCAGTCTAACATCAATTGTTATTTGGATGCTCACATTTGAATCTATAACATTGTCTTAAATATAGTATTGTCTTATAACTCCTTATATCTATTTCGCTATTATTCTATCTAGTTGGTTTCTTTGTTATCCGTCATTCTCTTACCATACCATCTGTACCATTTCTCCCAGGATTGGGCATAGATTGAGGTTGACTTGTCCTTTAAGATATACGTTAATTTATCTGATTCCGCACAGCTGAAGATTTTAGGTATGATTAAGCTTTCAGTTGGAGGGTTGTTATTTTTCCACTGCTGTGCAATGGCCATTCTGGTCGCTGTTGTGATGTGTGTAAAGAGGTACAAGTCCTGATTTGGGATTTCATGTGTATTGGGGGCCGGGTGATGTGTGACTTTTACCACCACTTTTATTACTAATAGTAAAATAAATAAATACACGTACACTGTATTCTCTTGGTTTACAGAGGAACTCTGAGTGATGAAAAACCAAAAGGGATGCCAAGTACGTGTGAGTGTGTGTATGCTGATAAATAAATAAAGGGAGACTATTATAGATCGATTTAGCTCTCATCAGCTAGCCATACCCTTACTGGGATTCCAACCTGGGCTGTTTTATATGTCAGGCAGTTGTATTAACCACTAAGCCACAAGCTCTCCTCCCTTATCAGCTGAGTCAAGGAAATGATTGTTATGTCACTCACCATCTTAAGGCTGGCATTTACGGCTTTGTGCTTTGTGTGTGACATGAATACAACAAAACCAGCATATGTATATGTATATGTATATGTATATGTATATGTATATGCATATGCATATGCATATGCATATGCATATATATACATTATATTGCCAAAAATATTTGCTCACCCATCCAAATAATCAATCAGGTGTTCCAATCACTTCCATGACCACAGGTGTACCTAGACATGCAGACGGTTGTTACCAAACATTGATGAAAGAATGGGTCGCTCTCAGGAGCTCAGCATGGAACTGGGATAGGAGGCCACCTGTGCAACAAAACCAACCGTGAAATTTCCTCACTCCTAAATATTCCACAGTCAACTGTCAGCCGTATTATAAGAATGTGGAAGTGTTTGGAAACAACAGCAACTCAGCCACGAAGTGGTAGGCCATGTAAACGGACGGAGCGGGGTCAAAAGTATTTGCTTTTTTTGCCCAGCAACATTCCCTGCCCGCCCGCCTCGCCCACTCATCTGCTTGGGTGAGCCATGGGGTAGGCGGGCAGGGAATGTTGCTGGGCGCCGCTGCAGTTCCCGCCCACCTCACTCGCTCACTGCATCCTTGGCTGAAGGAAGGGGACGCGTTAATGATTGTTGGGAAAACGTTCATCGGCGCCCTTGGCAGAAGTGGAGGACCTGGAGACGTATTCAGAAAAGCGATCTGGGACACCCAGCGCGCACTCTTGAGGCCCCTTTTGCAAGCAAGCGCGGTGGGCCGACATTTTGGAATTGCTTCTTGGGCCGAACAAATCAGTGGTGTCACGGAGAGCTGGGAGGCAAAGCGGCTGCAGGGGGCACTAGGAGGCAACGAAAGGGTGCTGAGGGCGAGGAAGAAACTTGCCGAGCGGAAGATGGACTGTTAAAGCCTGTTGGCGCGGGCAGAAGGAGGACATCACCCAAACAAACCTGGAAATAGCTGCGGGTTTCCCTTTAAGCAATGTCACCACCCTCCCCTCCAATCACCGCCTTCCTCCCAGGAGAGGTGCACGTATGTGCGCTGCTTCAATCTCCCGTCCCCGACTGACTTGGCTTGTGAAAAGGTTTAAAAAAAAACGGTTGGTGGATGGGGACATCATGGTAGCTTCCCCTTAGCTCAGTGGTGGGCAAACCGTGGGACTCCTTGGGCTCTGGGGGCGCACTCCGGCTGTCACAAGGTGAAAGAGGCAGCTGCAGCCTCCCCAGCCAGCATGCCAGCCACTCGTCTGCTTCCCATGGGCTGAAGGGGCTCCAGGGGGGAGGGAGGGAACTGCGGCCGGTAGTGAGCGAGTGAGGTGCCACAAAATCCTCTTCCCTCTACACCTTTTCCCCTCTGGGTTTACTGCAGCTCCTTCCTTCAACAGGCAGCTTCCAGAGGGCCACATGGGAAGCAGACGAGTGGCTGGCATGCTGGCTGGGGAGGCTACAGCTGCCTCTTTCACCTTGTGACAGTCGGAGTGCACCCCCAGAGCCCAAGGAGTCCCACGGTTTGCCCACCACTGAGCTAAGGGGAAGCTACCATGATGTCCCCATCCACCAACCGGTTTTTTTAAAACCTTTTCACAAGCCAAGTCAGTCGGGGCCGGGAGATTGAAGCAGTGCACATACATGCACCTCTCCTGGGAGGAAGGCGGTGATTGGAGGGGAGGGTGGTGACATTGCTTAAAGGGAAACCCGCAGCTATTTCCAGGTTTGTTTGGGCAATGTCGTCCTTCTGCCCGCGCCAACAGGCTTTAACAGTCCATCTTCCACTCGGCAGGTTTCTTCCTCGCCCTCAACACCCTTTCGTTGCCTTCTAGCACCCCCTGCAGCCGCTTTGCCTCCTAGCACCCCCCTAAGGTTTGCCACGGCCCCGTGGGAACCACTGGTTTAGATGGTCTCTTGTGATGAGCCAAAAGGCAGAAAAGGAAACAGTATGTTTCCTCCCTTAATTGGGGCCCTAACAGGGTGTTGTGGAATAATTATAGATACTAATCCTCCTGTCTCAGCAATGCAATTGGGAGAGCCTGGCTGGCTGAATGGTTATAGGTTCCTGCCTGATATGCAATACAGCCCCGGTTCGAATCCCTGTAAGGGTATGGCTAGCTGATGAGAGCTAAAAAGCTCGAAATCGATTTATACTAGTCTCTCTGATTTATTTATAGATCAGCTCATAAAAGTAACACACATATTTAAAAAATCACACAACGAAATTCATGGCTTTCTGTCTAGATGGTCTCTGGTGATGAGCCGAAAGGCAGAAAAGGAAACAGTATGTTTCCTCCCTTAATTGGGGCCCTAACAGGGTGTTGTGGAATAATTATAAATACTAATCCTCCTGTCTCAGCTGATGCAATTGGGAGAGCCTGGCTGGCTGAATGGTTATAGGTTCCTGCCTGATACAGCCCCGGTTCGAATCCCAGTAAGGGTATGGCTAGCTGATGAGAGCTATAATAGTATAATATAATATTATAATATATAATATATTAGAGGTTATTTTTTCACAACATCCTGTTAAGAGGCCCCAATTAAGGGAGGAGACATACTGTTCTATTCTGGTCTTTCTAATTTATTTATTGATCAGCTCATAAAACTAACACACATATCTAAAAAAATTACACAACGTAATTCTTGGCTTGCTGTCTAGATGGTCTCTGGTGATGAGCCGAAAGGCAGGAAAGGAAACAGTATGTCTCCTCCCTTAATTGGGGCCTCTTAACAGGATGTTGTGAAAAAATAACCTCGACTAAATACCCGTGTCTCAGCTGATGCAATAAGGGGAGCCGGCTTGGCTGAATTGCTTGGCTTCTGCCTGATATGCAATACAGCCCTGGTTCGAATCCCAGTAAAGGGTATGGCCAGCTGATGAGAGCTAATAAGCTCAAATTAGGGCACTGAAGAGAATTTAAACAAAACTTTGTAGATACTGCTAGATTTATCCTACTGCAATATGCTTTTCTGATGGGCAGAGCAAATGACCAGAAAGCTTTATTTGCAAAAACAGCATTTTCCCCTCTGTAGTTTTGATGCTGATGTTATTTAAATTGATTGTTTTGGATGTTTGGGACATTGTATTCTATTTGGTTTCTAAGACATCTCCAGAAATTGATGATAATGACAAGAGAATTATAATTGCATAGCCGCATCATAAAATATTTATTCTGTATGTGGATGCATAAACATATATTAACTCCAATGTCTCCAAACAGAATAAAATATATTTTCCAAGAGTAATAGTCAGCCTAAGCTATTTAATATAAAAGTCAGTTTGATTAAGGGATCAAATCATCTGTTGCCTGATTAAAAAAATTATTGGATTATGTATTTACATTTCTATGGTTATCTTCAAGGAACTGTAAAGCAAAAATGCTGTCAATTCTCTAATAAAAACATACATTAAGAGACAAAATAGTGTAATTAATGTGTTCTTCATTCTGTGTTTAAATCTCTATAACACAACTATTTCAAACTTTGCAGATTAAACTTAAACATGTAAATAAAGGTTTCTGAAAGATTTAAAACTTTAGCAGAAAGCTTGACATTTTGTCTAACCTGTGTAAAAATTGGAGGGGAGAATAATGAGCCCTTTTTTGCATGCATTATAGATGTGCTCCACATAAAAAGGAGCAGGGCTTTGAATACACAGCATTGGCTGGCATCTTGACTGTTTTTGACCTCTGAACTCCCCCCCCCCCCCTGCCACATACTAATTGTAAATATAATCTGCTATAACATAATGACTGAAATGGTCACAAGAGGGTTGACATGTTACAGATCCTCATGGCATGTTTCATAATAAAAATATGAAGCAACTTCTCTTCAAATTGTATAGAAATTAAACCGTCCTAGGATGAAGAATCTTAATTTAATAGAAAGCTTGCTTTAGGTTTCAGGGATCCTAAACCAACAGGTGTAGATCTTTCAAATTTGATAACTTTGAGATGTGTGGAATTCAAATCCCAGAATTCCCCATTCAGTTTGTGTGGAAAAGAAACATAAAGTTGGACACAAGGCTAGCTGACAATCAAAAGAGAACTGAAGCAAAAAGTTATGACATCCCATCCTTCTCAGAACATTGTGAGTTTATCTGGAAGTTACAATACAATACAATACAATACAATAGCAGAGTTGGAAGGGACCTTGTAGGTCTTCTAGTCCAACCCCCTGCGTGGGCAGGAACTTTATACCATTTCAGACAAATGGCTATCCAACATCTTCTTAAAGACTTCCAGGGTTGGGGCATTCACAACTTCTGGAGGCAAGCTGTTCCAGAGGTTAATTGTTCTAACTGTCAGGAAATTTCTCCTTAGTTCTAAGTTGCTTCTCTCCTTGATTAGTTTCCACCCGTTGCTTCTTGTCCTGCCCCCAGGTGCCTTGGAGAATAGTTTGGCTCCCTCTTCTTTGTGGCACCCTCTGAGATATCGGAACACTGCTATCATGTCTCCCCTGGTCCTTCTCTTCATCAAACTAGACATACCCAGCTCCTGCAACCGTTCTTCATATGTTTTAGTCTCCAGTTCCCTAATCATCTTGGTTGCTCTTCTCTGCACTCTTTCCAGAGTCTCCACGTCTTTTCTACATCGTGGCGACCAAAACTGTATGCAGTATTCCAAGTGTGGCCTTACCAAGGCACTCTACATGGATCTAGCCACAGACAATGATCATATTTTTCAGAGTAGCAATATAATATTGACATGATTTGGTTGATCATGATTTACTAGGCCTGCTACAATTTATGCCCTTATGGAAATTTTATATTATATTCCTGTAACTCTCCTCTGTCCTACATTACTATGTGGCTTTAAGGAAAGAAAAGGCACTTCTCATTAGCCTTGTTTTACTCAAGGCCATCTTGGGTTTTACAAAAGGCAACTGTTCTTCCATACTTCCTTCCTCCATGATCATCTTCTCTTGAATGTCTTTCCCTGCTTTTCCATAGCCATTCCAATTTATTTATTTATTTGATTTTTAATAATGCCTTTATTGTTTTTAAAAATAACTCAATATGGTGAACATACCTAAAAGTCTTTCCTCATCCTACTTTCCTTACAATAACCATCCTGTGAGGTGAATTGGGCTGAGAGTGAATGGCCCAAAGTCAATCAGCCCACTTGCATTCCTTAGTTTGGACTAGAACTCACAAGCTCCTGGTTTCTAGGCCAGCGCCTTAATCACTAGAGCAAAGTTTATTTTTCTCTTACAATGAAGAGAGTAATTGTCTCAAATGGAATTCAGCTAAAATTGATTATTTAAGGAAAGTGCACTTTCCTTAAAATTCTTCCTGTTTATATTCTTCAAGATGTTAAGTACCTATATTTTGTACAAACTGTGAATCATATCTAGTCCTGCTCTCTGACTGCTGTTAATAGTTCAACCTTTTGACCACTAAAATCCAATCTAGATGTTATTATTGCTAGGATTTCCTCTGTCTCCTTTGCTTGCATTGTCCTTGATTTAAAGCAGTCTTTTTCAACCTTTTGATCCTGAGGAACCCTTGAAATATTTTTTAGACCTCAGAAAAACAGAGGTTACAACATTATTGCATTTTTTTTTCATTTTTAGGTTTGCCTATATGCATGAACAGTGTTCTTAAGCTAAAAAAAGGAAAGAAGGTTTTACCTCTTTAATGTCAAACCTCTGCTTGTTTATGCTCTGAACCGATTTTTTTTTGGCTGTTTTCTGTGTCAAATTTGTGATAAGCACTTATGGTTATCACCTTCTGTTAGGAATATAATCCTAGTGTATATATATATAAGCCATGATTGGAATTGGTATCTGTAATTTTAAATGCTACAGTGAAATGTAATTGGCTGCTGCTTCCTCAATCAGCCATAAGAAGAAGCCAGGATCACTGTTAGTTTGCTGATCTCTTGGATGAAAGCTCCATATGTCGGTTAGATCAGAAAAAGCAACGAGAATCGTGAGTTGAGCAACTGTAAGACAACTGTTTGAGTAATAGACTCTATTTGATTCAGGACTACTTATCACTTGCTTGTGAAGAAATGTATCTTACTTTATTTTTCCACCGCAAGTAAAAGTCTACTTGTTTTTACCATCAGTGTCTGATAGTGTGGAAACCTAGCAATGTGTTCTTGCTACATTCCATTGCACAATTCTGGCCTCCTAACAGAGATATCCTTAACACAGTGGTGTCCAAACTTTTTTCAAAGAGGGCCAGATTGTATGAAGTGAACATGGTGGAGGGCCGAACATTTTTCCGAACATTCTTTGAACCATTACAATTAAATGCAAATAAATTATTTTATGCCAAGTTAATTGCAAATGACATACTTTTCATTTCATAACATTAAGATCAACTGACAGTTGAGTTTTCACAATGTATTGAAAATAAATTTAAAAAAAACTTACCTACATCTTTCTCTCTTTCTCTCTTTCTTCCTCTCTCTCTCTCCATTTCTCTCGCTCTTTTTCTCTCTCTTTCTCTCTCTCTCTTTTTCTCTTTCTTTCTGTCTCTCTTTCTTTCTCTCTCTCTCTTTCTTCCTCTCTCTCTCTCTCCATTTCTCTCTCTCTCTCCATTTCTCTCTCTCTTTTTCTCTTTCTTTCTGTCTCCCTTTCTCTCTCACTCTCTCTCTCTCTTTCTCTCTCTTCCTCTCTCTCTCTCCATTTCTCTCTCTTTCTCTCTTTCTCTCTCGCTCTCTTTCTCTTTCTTTCTGTCTCTCTTTCTGTCTCTTTCTTTCTCTCTCACTTTCTTTCTCTTTCTTTCTCTTTCTCTTTCTTTCTTTCTCTTTCTTTCTCTCTGTCACTCTGTGTGTGTGTGTGTCTGTCTGTCTGTCTCTCACTCACTTAATCAGTCTCTATCTATGTCTCTCCCTCCCTCTCTCTGTCTCTCCCTGTCTCTGTGCGTGTCACTCTCTCTGATTCTCTTCCTCCCTCCCTCTCTCTGTATGTCTGTCTCTCCCTCTTTCCCCGTCTGTCTCCGATTCAATCCCTCCCGGTGTCATTCTCTATCTGTGTCTCTCTCCGTCTCTCTCCCTCCCTCCCTCTCTTTCTCTCTGTCTCTGTCTGTCGCTCTGTCTTTCCCTCCCTCCCCTTCTGTCTCTCTTTGTGTCTGTCAGTCACTCCCTCTCTCCCCTCTCCTCCCCTCCCCCACCCCGGGAAGCAGCAGAAGGCCCGGTATGCCGGAGGTTACGGACGCCTCCTCCCGCAGCGGGCGAGGGAGTAGGCGGGGTGAGCACCCAAGGCTACCATCATCTTAAGCACCACTGAGGCTGTCGCCCGGCAGGGGCATCAGGCAGGGAAGCCGGTCGCGGCTCCATCGCGGCTCCCTCCGGCAGGCACCACGGCTTACGTTCTGAGGCCGCGCGTCCGTCTTCCCTGCCTGATGCCCCTGCCGGGCGACCTTGTGCGGCGGGAGCTGCACGTTCTGGGGCTGCGTGGCTGGGAGGGAGGTGAACGCGCGGCCCCAGAACGTAACCCGTGGTGCCCGCTGGAGGGAGCCGCGATGGAGACGCGACCGGCTTCCCTGCCTGACGCAGGCAGGGAAGCCGGTCGCAGCTCCATCGCGGCTCCCTCCGGCAGGCACCAAGCGGACGTTCTGGGGCCGCGCGTTCACCTCCCTCCCAGCTTCGCAGCCCCAGAACGTGCAGCGATGGAGGCGCAACCGGCTTCCCTGCGTGATGCCCCTGCCGGGCGACAGCCTCAGTGGTGCTTAAGATGACGGTAGCCTTGGGTGCTCACCCCGCCTGCTCCCTCGCCCGCTGCAGGAGGAGGCATCCGCAACATCTGTCCACCTCCCTCCCAGCCACACAGCCCCAGAGACAGAGGGAGGAAGGGAGGGCCACATTTACACAGAGCAGGATGGGCTGTTGGAGGGCCGTATTAAACCGACCCCCGGGCCGCAAATGGCCCCCGGGCCAGACTTTGGCCATGCCTGCCTTAACACCTTTCTACAGAAATAACAATTTCTGTCCTTGCTTTGATGCATGTTAAATAAGAAAATGCTTGCTCCCACGTGTAAGAAGTTCAAAGTGCAGCAAAATGTTCAGTGCCTTCCTGTGGATAGCAGGAAACGGAACTCCAGAATTTGTGCATGGCCAGATCAGTGAATCTCATCTTGAGTGTACAATCTGAGTGCAGCTGACAAAATTTTCCCTCTATCTTCAAAGTGTAGATCTCAAGCTGAGAAGAAGATACAGAGAAAGGATCCTTCACCCTGTCATAGATTTGTATTGAAAGGAAAAGGACTGATCAGCTTTTTCTTGTAGTATTTCCAGATGATTTTCAAATAGTTTTGAGACTTTCTGCAATGGTGAAATTCATTTTTTTTTAGTACTGGTTCTGTAAGCATGGCTTGGTGGGCATGGCAGGGGAAGGATACTGCAAAATCTCCATTCCCATCCCACTCTTATTTTCTTTTGACTCTCAAAATAAGCACTTGGCCTTATTTTCAGAGAGGTCTTATTATTTTTGAGGTGCAGGAGGTGGCGAGCATGGTCACCTCATGGCTGCTGCTGTGTTGCAATATTTTCAGGGAGGGCTTACTTTTGCAGGAGGGCTCATTTTAGCGCAAAAGCCCGACTGGGCTTATTATCCAGGGAGGCCTTATTTTCAGAGAAACAGGGTATGTGTTCATTCAGATATTCAATAAGTTCATGCAACTTTAGTCTTTGTTTTTCAATTGCTTTTTTTATTTAGAAATATGGATCTAACAGGTTTGTATTTGTAAAGAGAGATAATTGATCAATTAGTATTGATAAAGGTCTCATGATTCCTGTCACCCAGCGGGAGAATAGTGTGTGTGTGTGTGTGTGTGTGTGTGTGTGTGTGTGTCTGTCTTTTGAGAGATGAGGAATAAACTGCTCTTTCCAAATATTTCTTGCTTCCCTCAGCAACTTTGCCCAAATGGTCTGTCACAATCAGATTACCAGAGGTCACCAAAGATATTGTTCCTGACAATGTGTATTACAGCGGAAACTTATCAGTGGAACAGTCATGATTTCTATTAACATTACTCAGAATCTAAAAAATGTCAACTGCAGTCAGGTTTATAACCTTTTAGATTCTTGTCAGCTCATCCTTTATCCATCCATCAATCCATCCCTTTATCCTTTGGAATTGCTGACCAATTAATATTTGGAGCTAATGCCTGAAATTGGTAGAATCACTTAGCTTGCCCACTGCAATGTGTCCTCTTTGTCTTTCCTTCCTTCTTTTTTTATGACATTCTCTTCTTTACCATCTGACAGTTGCTGCCAGAAGTACCCATGGATCAGCAGTTCAAAACAGGGGCAGGTTTTCATTTGCCTTTCTCTGACTCACTCGAGAAGCACAGAATAGTGTGTTCTGTCAATCAAGCTAATAGTCTATATTTTTTCTACACGACACCACACATTTTCCTCTTATCCAATATATTCTTATGCCAGAATTAGGGTTTGGCTGCTCGTTTAACAGATGGCATGTCTGCGGAATGGTTCAGCCACCTTTTCCCAGCTACAGCTACTTACTTTGCAACTGGGAGCAATTGTATTCCATCATGTCTAGGAAGGCTATCAGCAGGCACATTCTGTTAGGTGGCTTGACAAGGCTCTTCCACCTGTAGAGTCCGAAATTTCCATTCCATGGTTTGTTGCAAAGAATAATAGCTGGAACACATGATAAAGTCTTTGCAATGCTAAAAGGTTAGATTCTTTTGGAAATAGCCATGTGATTTATTTATTACTATTACTCTTTTACTCTTCTATAGTCATTTATTCCTAAACTAGCCGTTCCCAGCCACGTGTTGCTGTGGCCCAATCTGGTTACATGGCCAACCAATCTATACCTGCACACATAAACACGGACACACAACAACCGTATAACACCCAACCTACCTACCTACTGTATTTCTCCCTCTCTCTGTATCCCTCTACCTACCTACTTACCTACTGTATTTCTCCCTCTCTATCCTTCTACCTACCTACCTACCTACCTACCTACCTACCTACCTACCTAGGTGGGGGGATTTCTCCCTCTCTCTCTCACCCTACCTACCTACCTACCTACCTACCTACCTACCTAGTGCATTTCTCCCTCCCTTCCTCTATCCCTATAGCTGCCTACCTACCTAACTACTATTATGACATAATACAAAATGTCACAAAATAATTCCTGTGGCTCTCTCTGCATCATTCTACCTCCCCTTTTTTTTACATTTTTTACATTTCCGTTGCATGTACCTAGCACAGGTGTGACATCTACACAATCTATATATATCATTGGTGCCGTACTCGAAAGGAACGTTGTGTGAAAATTTGGAAGCAATCGGTGCACTACTTTCTGAGATTATCTGTTTTGAACAAACTCTTGTTACATTTTTATTTATATAGATGAAACTTATGAGGAGAGGGGTACATGTAAAGTGACCAGATTTCAAAATTTGTCAAGTGGGATACCATTGATTGGGGGGGGGGGCTGAGTGGTCTTTCCCGGCCCTGCAGCCGCCGCTTCCCTCGCTGGCCGTACCTGAGGTTGCACTATTCCCATAGAGGCTGGGGGCGGTGGCGAAGCGGGGCCGGGCGCCTGGTGGCTGCTCTGCACGCGCTCAGCGGTGCGGGCCAGAAGCGACAGCCAGAGCGGGCTGGCGGGCAGCTGAGGGCCAGCGAGGGAGGAGCGAGCGAGAAGCCAGCAGGCAGCGGAGGAGGAAGAGGATAGCTGCGCACGACGGGGGCGCACACCTGAACTTTGCGGAGAAGCCACAATGTGCTGACAGCAGCCAGGCGTGAGCTCCACCACCACTGCGTCCCCTCCCTGTCTGGCTCGTCCGGGACGAGTGGCGTAAAGTTCAGGGCTGCAGCCAGAGCCCACGCAGCCCTGAAGCTTGCGCTGGTGGCGCCGCAATTCGCTGAGAGCGGCTGGCTCGGGGCGGGAGGCGGCAGTGGTGGTGCTCAGAGCCGTGAGCACCACCACTGCTGCCTCCCCGCCCGAGCTGGCTGCTCTCAGCACATTGCGGCTGCTCCGCAAAGTTCAGGGCCGCGCCCCTGTCGTGCACAGCTATCCTCTTCCTCCTCCTCCCCCTGCTGGCTTCTCACTCACTCCTCCCTCGCCAGCCCTCGCCTGCCCACCAGCCCGCTCTGGCCACCACTTCCTACCCCTGCTGCTGCTCTGGCCGCAGGCTACCTCTGAGCATGTGCAGAGCGGCTGCCCCCCACCCGCCCCCGGCCGCCTCTCCAGGCAAAAAGCGGGACATTTTTAAGAGGAGGCGGGGTGTGGGATTAATTCTTGAAAAGCGTGATTGTCCCGCCAAAAGCGGGACGTCTTGTCACCTTAGGTCTATGGGGCCAAAATGCTGTCATGTTACAAATGAAGCATTCTGAAAGATACTGGATTCATTGGGGAAGCCAATGAAGATGCTATTGACATTTTTGTGTCATGAAAATTTATAAGAAAAAAAATGAGTTTCATCACAACCATAGAATGTTTATGCCAGAAAAGAAAAAATCTGTCCCCCAAATTAATAATAAACATCAACAACCTGCAGGGATACAGATTAATGCATTTCAGGATCAAAACAGGGAAATTCTGCCAACAGAGACATTAATTATTAATATTTAAATAAATCACCAAATCATCAATTACATTTAAATAAAACACTTAAATAATACATCACCTTTGACTTCTGAGAAGGAAACACATGCGGTCTGAACATAAAGCCCTGGGAACAGTTTGGGATACATCTAGATCCAGATATAAGTTTAATTTGGTTGAGACTACTGTTGAGATACAACTAAACACATTTTTAAAAAAAACAACCCATTAAATAATTTTAGCTGCCTTCAAAAGATTATTGTGGCTATTCAGGGTTGAAAAACAACTACCCTATTATTACATATAAGCTATTTTGGTTCTCTAATCTAGAATTAATTTGGATGCGATTTCTATTATTTATAATTTTCTGTGTCATCAACTGCTTAGCCGCTTAACAACACCTCTTTTCTTTAGGAAATAATTATCATGGGCAAGCATCTGCATCTATCATCTCCTGTAATGAGGTTATTAATAATTACATATCATTACATCTGTTGAATCGTAATTTTAGTTTTAATTACTGGATGCATCTATGAGTTTCAGATTACCATATGATCTTAGTTATTTACAGCTCTTCTAAACTGGTAGGCCAGAATTAATGCAAATTGCCATAGAAAACAGTAATTGTGCATTTGTTTTGAGCAGAGTTAACAAATTATAGGAATGTAAAGCAATATGACATATCTGAATTTGAAGAAAGGCGCTGATTTGAAGTTATCAGACTCCCACTGGCCAAACATTCACAGACTTAAATATAAATAGTATCCAATCAACCTGGCGACTGCCTTAATGACAAAAACTTCTTTCTTCTGATATTATTTTCTTTGAAAATTCTAGGGTTTTTTCCTGCTTTTATCCAGGGCCTTTTAGCAATTGTAGGTTCTGTTTGTGGCCAAGAAGGATACTGTATATTCGCAGTGGAAATTTGCAGTCAGAAAATATAAGTGAGCATGGTAGCATGTAAGCTTTGCAATTGCAATGATTGTTAGGGGGGAAAAAACCCCTTCTAACACTCCCACTCCTTGCAATTACAAAATGTGTGTTAACTACTTACAACAGAAGCACTGTAGGTTTTGTATAGAATTCCCTGTGAATGACTGTTGAGCACTGTTGCTGTCAGTCTCGCTAGTTCCTGCTTCGCTGCCATGGAAACGGGGAGGGTGGGGGGCGTTGGGATGAGTGTGTTCTGCTGGTGGACAATGTTGATGGTTCGTGTTATCTCTTGGTTAACGGACCTGCATTCCAGGATGGTGAAGACCTGCCCACCTGATGTTGGAGATGGAAGCATATTGGACAGTGCAAAGGGGGGGTATGGGGATTGGGATGGGCTTAAACTTAATACTTTCTGTTCGCGCCTAAACTATTCATTCTCAGCTTTACTTGGTCTGTACACTTTTGTTACTTAGTAAAAGGAGCCTTATTCATTTCAAAATAATGTCTAAGCGTGGTCTTTCCTAAGTCAACGGAGAAGCAGGCCTGACATTAAGCTGAGAATCACAAAAAACCCTGACCTGATGTCGGAACCTTCACAAGAGGAGCCTCCGTTGGTGGAGGTCCTGCCTGAACCAATTTTGGGAGCTGAAGCATCGCATCCTCCTGTTCAATCTGAAGAGACCAGGTCAGTGATGGACTGCTTGGCTGGCCTAGATCTAAATCTGCCAGCTGAAGAATCAGTCAAACCAAAACGTTGGTCCGAAGGGGTAGGAATGAGTGGGGTAAACGTCTCCAGGCGTCGACTTTCCCCAAAGAAGGTCATTCCGGAGCTCTTAAGAGAAGAAAGGGAATTAAAAGAAATGGCTCAGGATTTACTCCGCCAGGCAGATGAGAAAAGAATGGCCCTGGAAAAAATCTGGGGGAGGGAGGCGGAACGCAAACAGCCAAAAAGTTCACAGGCAGCTCCTGCAAGGCGAAGCAGGGCTTCAACACCATCCCCCCCTCCTCAGGCCGGCAGGGAATTGCAGAGAGAGGCAGCTTCTGCCAGGCAAAGCAGAAGTTCAACACCCTCCCCCCCCCTCAGGCCGGAAGAGAAGCCAATCCCATTAACCCCCGCCGACTTGCAAAACTGCCTCCTTTGGGTGTAAAATACGACGGAAGTGCCGACAAACTGGCGTTTTTTCTAATTCACGTCGATAATTTCATGCAGTTTTACGCAGCTGACTTGGACGATGAAATCAAAATCAGAATTGTTTCTATGACCTTAGAAGATCAAGCTTCTAAGTGGCTGGTTTCATTGCATAATTGCCGCTCACCTGCGCTGCGCGATTTCGATCGTTTCATGAATGCTCTTAGAAGGCGTTTTGAAGACCCCCGTGTTGAAAGGAAAGCAAAGATGAAACTAAAAACCTTACAGCAGGGGGGCATGTCTGTTCAGGCTTACACGCAAATTTTTCAGGAGTTATCAGTGTTTATGCTTGGTTATAGTGAACAGGCCCTAATGGACATTTATGTTGAAGGGCTGAATAAAGACATTTATCAAACATGTGTGAACAGATTTCGCCCCGAGACTTTGAATGAATGGATAGATCTAGCTTCAGATGTTGAATTGGATCAAGCCCACTTACAGGATCCAGTCCGTTTGGAGGAAAAACCACAGGAAGATAGCCCCAAATCTCACCCCCCTGCGAAAGATGTACGCATGCAAAGGGGGAGGGGAGAACAACCCAGCCTCGCTCAGGCAGCTGTTATCGCTGTGGAAAGGAGGGGCACTGGGCAGACAAATGCCGATCAAGACAACCTCCACGCCCTCCTTCTTCCTCGGACCGGAAACATCCTAAGACGCCAATCACGCGCACCAAACCAGCTATGAGTGGGGTGGAGCCCATCAACCTCTCTGCTGACCAGCCCACCGCTGGCCCTGATGATTGGGAGGCGTCTTCAGACTCTTCTGACGACAATCTGGTGAGTCATCGCTCCGGGCCCCTTTATATTAATTTAAAGCTTTTAGCTCCATCTACTGGCCGTACATGCAATGTGCAGACTCTCATTGACTCTGGGTGCTCAAAATGTCTCATAAGCCAAGACATCGTGTCTTCGATGGGTTTCCACCTTAAGACCCTGAAAACTCCCATAGCCTTTTGCCAAATGGATGGTTCTGTAGCTGGGGGAACCCCAGCATCTTTTATCACCGAACCAATTCATGTTTCTATAGGCACAGGCCATACTGAGACCATCAACTTTATTGTAACTGCCATTGCCGATAATGCTGTAATTTTGGGGGTCAATTGGCTTCGTAAATGGAATCCTCTGATAAACTGGAAGGATGGGTGGGTACGCATACCTTTATCTCTCCCAGAACATACCTCTCTTCCGTCAGAGAATGATCAACCCCCGCAAAATCACCCACCTCCCCTTATTGAATCTGCTGCACCTTTATTGGATTTTCCATCACCTGAAGTCATACCAGGCGAAGAGAAAATTCCCAGGGAATATTGGGACCTAAAGGATGCTTTCAGTGAAAGATCTTGTGATTCCCTCCCTCCTCATAGAGCTACTGACTGTTCAATTGATTTCCTCCCTGGGGTTCAATTGCCCAAACCTCGCATGTACTCCATGACCCCACGGGAGATGGAGGAATTACGTAAATTCATTGATAAAAATCTTCAACGGGGTTTCATTGAACCAGCTAGGCCGCGTGTAGCTGCACCAGTTATGTTTAGGGAGAAAAAAGATGGTACTCTAAGATTAATACAAGACTACTCCTATCTCAACACCATTTGTGAACACAATATCTACCCCCTTCCGCTCATGAAGGACATGCTGGCTCACCTGGCTACCGGTAAGATTTTTACGAAATTGGACTTACGTGAAGCCTATTACAGGGTCAGAATCAAGGAAGGGGACGAATGGAAAACAGCTTTTAACTGCCCGCTAGGATGTTTTCAATTTAAAGTCCTCCCGTTCGGTCTTCAAGGTGCCCCTTCAGTATTTATGCAACTGATAAATGAGGTTCTCCACGAGCACCTTTACAAGGGAGTTATTGTTTACATTGATGACATAATGGTTTACTCACAAACTCATGACGAGCACGTTAAACTGGTACGCTCCGTGTTAAACAAACTGCGTTCCGCAGAACTTTATGCCAAGCTCTCTAAGTGTGAGTTTCACCAGGAACAAATTGACTATTTGGGCTACCGTATCTCTTCTGAGGGAGTTGAAATGGATCCTGCTAAAGTCAAGGCGGTGACTGAGTGGGCCCCTCCCCGTACTCGTAAACAACTACAGAGTTTTTTGGGATTTGCAAATTTTTACCGCCAATTTATTCCGTCATTTGCTGATATTGCCTTACCCATTACAAACCTTCTGAAAACAAAAGGAGAAGGAAAACCTCGTCCAGGGTCCCCACTTAAATGGACAATGGAATGTCAAGCCGCTTTCGAGAAGCTTAAACGTTTGTTTGCGGCTGAACCTATTCTTAAACACCCCGATGTAAATTCCCCGTTTGTAATTCAGGCGGATGCCAGTGATGTCGCTGTGGGAGCGGTCTTGTTACAACTCAATCAACGTGGCCAATTGCAACCCTGTGCCTACACCTCTCGGAAACTCACTAGGTCCGAACGTGGTTGGGCGATTTGGGAGAAAGAGGCTTTTGCTGTTCGGTGGGCTCTCATGACTTGGCGTCATTTCCTTGAAGGTGCCCCCCATCCTTTCGAAGTTTGGACGGACCACAAAAATTTGGAAGCTCTTACCTCCTCTCGGAAATTGTCCCCAAGGCAACTTCGTTGGGCTCACTATTTCCATCGTTTCAATTTCCACCTTAAATATATTCCAGGAGGCAAAAATTTCATGGCTGATGCGCTTTCCAGATTGCCACAGTATGATGTTTCCAAACTCACTATAGTACAACCCATCATGCCCCTCACTTTGCCAGCTTCTCCGGTATCTACTAAGGGCCATGCAACTGTCCAAACTACTCCACCTACTGACCTGATTGCTCGTATTAAGGACGAACTACTTACTGATGATTGGTATTCAGCACATTCTGGTGATTGCACTACCAGAGACGATCTTCCCTGGATTGGCTCGAAGATCTATGTTCCTGCTACATTACGTCCTTTTGTCTTGCAACGCGCACACGACTCACGTTTAGCTGGTCATTTCGGCTTCGTTAAAACTGTGCACCTTGTCAAACGACAGTTCTGGTGGCCCTCCTTGAAAAAAGATGTTGAATCGTATATTGCCAGTTGCCCCGTATGTGCGGCTTCCAAACGTGCGCCGGGTAAGCCACAGGGTCTTCTCCAGTCTGTAGCTACGCCGGAGAGACCTTGGAAGGAAATTTCAATGGACTTTATAGTTGATCTTCCGCCCAGTCAGGGCTATACCGTTATCTGGGTAGTTACCGATCTTTTTTCTAAACAAGTTCATTTTGTCCCCTGTGCTAAAATTCCTTCTTCCAAATCTCTGGCTCGACTATTCGTTTCTCATATCTATCGTTTTCATGGCGTCCCGCAACGCATCATCTCCGATAGGGGGACCCAGTTTACTTCCCTTTTTTGGAAAGAATTTTTGAGACTGATTGGCTCCGCCCAGAGCTTAAGCTCCGCCTACCACCCTCAGACGAATGGATCTTGTGAAAGGGTTAATTCCGTTCTGGAACAGTACTTACGCTGCTTTATTAATTTTCAACAGGATGATTGGGCTGATCTTCTCATTCATGCCGAAGTGGCATATAATAACTCTGTTCACTCCAGTACAAATATGACCCCCTTTAAAATCATCTACGGGCAAGACTTTGTACCCATCCCCGAACTGCCTCATGACTCGCCGACAGTTCCCTCTTTAACTGAATGGACCTCTAGACTGTCTTCTGTTTGGCCAGTTCTCCGGAAAACTTTGAACGATGCCCATGATTCGCACAAATTGTACGCTGACAAGAAACGGGCAGTCCCTCCCTCCTACAAAGTTGGTGATCAAGTTTATGTATCTACCAAAAATTTAGATAGCCCCCAGAAATGCAAGAAGTTGGGTCCCAAATTTGTTGGTCCTTTCAAAATAACCAAGATTATCAGCTCTGTGTCGGTCCGTTTGGATCTCCCAAAGACCTACCGGCGACTGTACCCTGTATTCCATGTTCACTTGCTGAAACCTGCTCGTACCTCCCATCTCCGCAAACAGTTGCCTGATACACCTGCGCCTACCATGGTGGATGGTCACCAGCATTATGAGGTCCGCGATATTTTGGACTCCAGAATCCGCAGGAATAAGACTCAGTTCCTGGTCATGTGGAAAGATTTTCCCCCTTCTCACAACGAATGGGTGGATAAGGAGCATCTCAAAGCTCCTAAACTGGTACGCCAGTTTTATGCTAAATATCCACACAAACCTTGACTTTTTTTCCCTTCTCCTATCTGTTGTTTGTCTGTCCTTCCTTGTCTTTCAGGTGTAGCCTATCGTGTTCCGATTGATGCCCCGGATTTCTCGCTGTTCCTGGAGGAGGTCCGGATGTCAGTCTCGCTAGTTCCTGCTTCGCTGCCATGGAAACGGGGAGGGTGGGGGGCGTTGGGATGAGTGTGTTCTGCTGGTGGACAATGTTGATGGTTCGTGTTATCTCTTGGTTAACGGACCTGCATTCCAGGATGGTGAAGACCTGCCCACCTGATGTTGGAGATGGAAGCATATTGGACAGTGCAAAGGGGGGGTATGGGGATTGGGATGGGCTTAAGCTTAATACTTTCTGTTCGCGCCTAAACTATTCATTCTCAGCTTTACTTGGTCTGTACACTTTTGTTACTTAGTAAAAGGAGCCTTATTCATTTCAAAATAATGTCTAAGCGTGGTCTTTCCTAAGTCAACGGAGAAGCAAGCCTGACAGTTGCCCAGAAAACTTTTACCACTATTTGGACTCATCCTACTCTCGCCCCACCTTTTAGTTGGGATTATTTATTTTTTGGTTGCGTAGGTTTTATAATATTTTATCTTTTTAATATTGTACGCCCAAAGTTACCTTGTGATAAGATGCGTGATCAATAAATTTAATAGATAAATACATTTATATAAAGGAAGGAAGGAAGCAAGCAAGCCATGGGTAGGTTGGATTCGTATGAATCCTATAATAATCATTTTTTAAATTTCTTTTTACAACATTGTACATATGTACCAACACCCCAGGCACTCCCACATAACACTGCTCCTGCGTGAGCTGCATTGGCTGCCTGTGGTCTTTCGGGTGCGCTTCAAGGTGCTGATTACCATCTTTAAAGCGCTCCATGGCACGGGACCTAGGTATCTGCGAGATCGCATCCTGCCCCATACATCCCTGCGGCCGATTCGCTCCCACAGAGAGGGACTTCTCCGGGTGCCGTCCACTAGGCTGTGCCAGCGAGCGACTCCCAGGGGAAGGGCCTTCTCTGTCGCAGGCCCTATCTTATGGAACGACCTACCCCCCAACCTCAGAACAACTCCGGACCTCCGCTCCTTCCGCCGAAAGCTCAAAACATATTTCTTCCAACAGGCCAGCCTGGCCTAATCTATCTTTCACACCTCCAGTCGGTACATTTAAATTCTTAATTGGGGTTTTAGGGGGTTTAGTGTTTTAGATTTTTTAGGTTTTAGTGCAGGGTTATTGTAATTTAATTACTTTTAGATATTTATATTGTTGTATGTTTTTATGTTTTATATTCCCTGTGCACCACCCCGAGTCCCTTCGGGGAGAGGGAGTGGTATACAAATAAACATTCAATTCAATTCAATCTACCTACCACAATTTCACCTGGATATTGTAAGAGTATGTAGCAGGCAAGGTTTGATAGTGGACATGATAGAGGAAGATATCTGCAAGATATGAACTTTATCTTATGCTGCTGCAGGAGAAATGGATGATGCCAACCAGATTAATGAGTAACAATGAAAATTTTATGCTTTTGTTCAAATAATGTGACCTTTATACCTAAAATGATGCACTTCTACTTTCAGTAGTAGTCTATTCTGTAATCCTTTTATACCAATATTTTGCCTTACTCTCAGTATGACTAACACTGATATTATTCATGGAGTAAAAATGTAAGTGAAATAAGTGTCAACCAATCAGCTTCAAAATATAGCACTGTGTCATTTACTAAAATAGATAGCAAAAAAAGTAACTTCATTTTTAAATTATGACAAAGCAAAACATCTATGTTATCTTGAATATCTGTGTATATTTAAAACTGCTAACTTCTTCATATTTTGCCTATGAAAGATTTTCTGTGCTTAACAATTTACGTCTTTTTTTCTTCTCAAGCTTTGGCCTATATTGAGGCTGCAATCCCATCATCATTTATCTGCAACCTGTTGTATAGACATTAGGAGGTCTGGGTCGTAGTACGTTTTCTTATTCTGCACAAATTTATGTGATGCTTAATGAGATAAAATCTTTTATTCAAAGTTTTGGACAACTCCCAAGAAATGGAGGCTCCCACTAAAGATTAATTTGTCTTTCTATCTCAGTTCATCTTTCTTAGTCTATATGCAAGAATCAAATTTACTTCCTGTCCACTTCTTCCCATATTCCAGGTTCATTGCAATCATTCTCCATAACTTATTGGTTATTCTTAGAACAATTTTACAGAACTCCATAATTGTGATAAAGAAGTCCCAATTCTACTTGCCAGGTGTGTGTGTGTGTTACTATAGTCACTGTATTTAGAAACTCACATTGCTTCATTTTGTAAGAAGAAAAATCAGGTCCAGTTCCAAGCCAGGAATAAAATGGAGGCTGCTTTAAGAGAGAAGTTTATTGATGAGCACAACCAACAACAGCATGTAGTTCTGGGACAGCTGAGAAATTAGCTTGATGAGTGCAAGGATTTTTATACAGTTTACAGTATTTTGTAATTTTGAGGTTAGGGTGATTCTGGTCAGCGAACAATAAAAAAATTAAAACTATTAAAATATGCAAAAATAAATTAATGACAAATAACATCTAGGAATAATACATTTATTTAGCGTATGGCAGTGGTACATTGAAAACTAGGAGTTTACAAAGTTATTGCCTAGTAGATGTTTGGCTGCCTAAGATTGTTAGCATGTTGACCCTCATGCACTACCCAAGGTGCACCACAGGGCAAAATAGTTCCACACAGAGTGGCTAACCGTATTCTGCGGGAGAATTCTCATCATCTGGCGCTTTTCTCCTCCAATTTTCCATTTGGGCAGACCCTGCTTCCACACAAAATGCCATTCGCTAATTTTTTCTTTTGAAAAGAATTTTATTGGTTTTTTACAATATTATATAGGAAAAGGGTTATAGGGTGTATAATAACATTTTAGTGGCTTCCATGTTGGAGGTGGTGATCTCCTCCGAGACTTCATACAAATACAATATAAAAAGAAAGCAAGTGCGAAAAATACATATATCTCACATTGTAAAAATCATATATTCAATCTTGTTTTTCCCTTACCATCCCTTTTTACAAATCACAATAATAATTTCAAATAAAATCATTTTTGAGATCTGAGTCTTCTTGCTATTGATTCTTCTTCTTCCTTCCCGCCGATAGGTGGGGCCATGGCCCCTCCCGCTCCCTCTTCTTCGTCCTCTAGGAGTGAATAATGCTTTTGGAGAAAGGCCTCTGCCTCTCCTATTGCTTTAACTCTAATTTTGCCTCCCTCCCAGAAGACCAACATTCCTTCGGGCAGCATTCACTTGAACCAAACTCCTATTTTATACAATTTTTTGGATAAGAAGGAATACTTCTTTCTTATCTCTCTGATTTTTTTTGGAATTTGTTTCAAGATGGTAATCTCTTTTTCTTGGTATTTCAAAGCCCCCCCCCCATTGTGCCCTCAATATCTCATTATTTATTATTTATTATTATTTATTTTATTGGATTTCTAGACCGCCCCCTCTCCCCAAGGGGACTCGGGGCAGTGGACCTTCTTAGAAATTTAATATGAACCTCTCTTGGTACATCATTTATTCTAGCATATGCTGAGTTAATTCTATAAACCAGGTCCATTTCCCACCAGAGATGTTCTTTATTTTTCTTAATATAAAATTGTACTCATTAAATCTTTAAGATCTTCCCCTTCTATCTCTGGCACGTTCTGAAACCTGAGATAAAAAGACATTCTTTCAAACCCTATTTTAATCATATGCCCTCCCACTTCTGTACTTTCTTTCTGTAATTCCTTTATCTCTTCCTTCATCTCAGCTGTTCCCCCTTCTAACGCCTCAATTTTTTGTTTATCATCCGTTGTACTTCTTTGTGCTTCCAACAATTCTATTTTTAGGCTTAACAAGTCTTTACGCATTTCCTGCACATTTTCCATTATCTTCTGAAGCATCTTGCTTGTTGAAAGCTCCTGGGTGCTCTCACCAGTCACTTCCTTTTGTAACATTGCTGTAATCTTTGGTTGCTGTAGGCTTGAGCTGGAACGGGTTGAATATGGAGCAGAAAAGGACTTTCCAATAGGTGGTTTTTTTGAAGCCATTGTTGTTATTATAAGTTCGTGTAGGAGAAATGGCGTTGGAAGTACAGGCAGCCGGTGAAGTCCAAGATATCGGAAACAACTCTATTAAAAGTTCAGTCCAGATGTTATAAAAAAAACCAAGAAAGGATAACTATATTGTCAAAATCCAAAGTGAAAATGCCATTCGCTTTTGTTCTCACCCAACGTGCTGCCTATTTTCAGTATCTTACTTGCATTTGTATGCTTTTGAACTGCTAGGTTGACCAGAGTTGAGGCAAGTGATGGGAGCTCAGTCCATCAGGCAGTGCTAGAACTCAAACTGCTGAAGCACAATAAGCCAACCTTCTCCAATGACTTTAAGCTGCTGAGCCACCACATCTGGAATAATATAATTTGTTGGTATTAGCATAACCAGGAATAAGGCTTTTCACAGACTTGGGAGCACCAACCTGGAAACATAGCCAGGTCTTCAAGGTCTTCCAAAAGGCCTGTAGAGTCAGGGTCACTCTAATCTCAGAGGGCAGGCACTAGAGCAGAAAAAGCATCCCTCCTGGTCCCTGCTAACTGATGAGCTTTGGTGGATGGGACCAAAATTCCATCCTGCCAGATGAGATTGGATAGATGAAAAAAAAAAAAAAGGAAGAAGATGGTCCCTCACAATCATAACCCAATCATAAACCACAAAGGGCTTTAAAAACGTCAATCGCTATCTTGAATTGCACCTGAAATATACTGGTAATCAAGCTGAGGTGTTCTATAATTATAAATTATAGATCTGGGCAGTGACACACACACACACACACACACACACACACACACACGTTAGGTTTTTGAGCTGATATAAAAAAAGTACACAACGGAACTCATAGCTTTCTGTCTAGATGGTCTCTGGTGATGAGCCGAAAGGTAGAAAAGGAAAGTAGTATGCTTCCTCCCTAGGGTATGGCTAGCCAATGAGAGCTAATTAGCTTGAAATAGATCTATACTAGGTCTCCTTTGTTTATTTATTTATCAGCTCAAAACATAACACATACATACATACATACATACATACATACATACATACATACATACATACACACACACACAGTATTTAATAGGATACTTAGATCCTCCTATAAAATCTATGAACAATAAGATCAGGAGCACAAACAATAAAGTTATGCCTAACTATCTCAGCCTAACCATTGTTTCAAGAGTTATTTCAACTGCTACATTGGATAGTCTAATAAAATGAATTAAAATATGTTATGGAGTATAACAGTCCTGCTCATTGTTTGCCATAATAACCAAAAGTTATATTTCAGTGACAGTGTGCTGAATTAAAAAAAAAACAAAATAGGGCAGATCTGGGCAGTGACCCATATCAGACACCACGTTGGCGATGAGGACTATAGGGGCCGAGCTGGAAGGCACAGTTTCCCAAATCTGTAGCAGGAAATAGCTTAATACACTAGGCCTTGTTTAATTGTTAATACTAATTATTTTTTAAACAAGTTTTATTTTCTAATGAAAAACACCTTGTTCTTTGATGTGCATAATTCCCAGAGAAAGACTTTTAAAATGCAAATTTCCCAGATGTAAGTTTTCCTCTTAAGCACTGCTAATTTTGCTTTTTATCAAGCTTCCAATATAGCAGGCAGAAGTACAACTTGCAGCAGTGTTTTTCTTAAGGTAATTAGGGTTGCATTTTTTTCTTTTTCTTCCTGATATACAATAATGTTTTTTAGGGGGAGAGGGGATCCAACATCTGCATGCAATGTTTCAAAAACAGCAAGTGTTGAGAAGGAATGTATAAAATATTAGTTCACACTGCAATTTTTGAGATGCATTGACTGACACTGGGTGACTACAGCCACCCAGCTTTGGCTGAAGTGCAACCCAAATCCTTCTCTTCTTGATTAATTTCCACCCATTGCTTCTTGTCCGGCCCTCAGGTACTTTGGAGAATAGCTTGACTTCCTCTTCTTTGTGGCAGCCAATGAGAAATCAGAAGACTGCTATCATTTCTCCCCTAGTCCTTCTTTTCATTAAACTAGACATACCCAGTTCCTGCAACCGTTCTTCATATGTTTTAGTCTCCAGTCCCCTAATCCTCTTTGTTGCTCTTCTCTGCACTCTTTCTAGAGTCTCCACATCTTTTCTACATCGTGGTGACCAAAACTATTCAAAGTGCTATTTTTATCTTAAGCATGCTTGAAATATTCTCTGCAACCTAGAATCAAGTAACAGACCATGGATCAAATCCTATTACTTAGAAAGAGTAATACTACCACTTACTCACACAGTCTCAGAATATTTTATCATTTATCATAGGTGCCATTATTAATTCAAACATTTTTTAAAATTTGTACAGCTATATGATTTATCAGTCTTAGTTATCCAAGAAGGCACCATAGAGCAGATCCCATGCTATATTGCATGTATTTTCAACATGAAGAGAGTCTAAAATTCTTAGTTTTGTATCTTATTTTGCAAGTAATATTCAGAACATTTCAAAGTAAGTTTAATTAGTAAATATAATCATTGTCCAATATGACAATATTCTTTCTGTTCGGCAGAAAGTGAGAGACATTTTATGTCTTGATGAATATCTGAATGGGTTGAGATATTGTACAATTATACAAAGTATATAATTATATACCTAATTATATTTATTTTAACACATCTTTCACCTTTAATGTCCATTTATCAGCCTTACAACATGGTGGCCAGTACTTTTAACTTCACGTATTGCTGAACTTTTGAGTCACTTAGTCTGAAATAAATGGGCCTAATTGAATTCTGTACTCCAGCATTGATATATTTTTTTAAAAACATTCATTACATACAATTCCATGCTTGTATTTTAAAAAAAATATATGTTTAAAATAAATGTTTGGAACATTCTGCCACAAGCCACCTTTCTCAAAGGATCACTGATAATTTAAGAGGCAAGTGTCTCTTTAACCATATCCTACAACCTCTTATCTGTTAGAGCTATGGACTCTGTAACTGGAGCTCTAGGGAGCTGGATGTCATCCAAGCAAAGCTTAATTTGGGTAACATCAATATTTGTTCCATTAAAAGCTTACTATAACACTTGTTAGCATAGCTTGGGAATACCATCTGTGGTTTTTTTTGAGCTATACTATTATAATTTATCTCACTGGCTCTCATGCGTCATCTTACCAATTCCTTAAAGTAATTATACATGCGTGGAGGAATTGATAAAGTTTATTTTAAGTGTGATCAGATATTTATACTGTTAAAAATTGCTGAGGTTGTCAAAGCCCCCTTTGCCCCTTAAAAACAAAAAAATATATATTAATGGAAAATCAACTCAGAAAAGTAATGCCATATATGTAATTATAATTAATCTTTTATGATCCATTTATAATTTATCTGCCAGGATAACAGTAGAGAAGGCTGTTGGACCTGCCACAACGTAAGCCTGTAAATAGAAATAATCTTTGGCTCCATTTGTTGAGAAAGGTGTAGTTTATTAGAGATCAAATATATTACAGTATTGAAAAGCCAGAACTGAAAATCGTGCACCAAAATCCCTAAGTTCTACTTTCCCTTCCTTTAACTCTTTCTCATTGCCCATCGCAATATAATCAACCAGGCTCAGATGTTTTCATAACTGTTAGTCCAAGTGCTGACTGCTTGGTATGCGTCTCTCTCTCCTTCTTCCTGCTTAAGGTAGCGTCTCAAGGAGATTCAGCGCTTACTTTCATTCCCCACCCCCAGTTCACAGCTTTGCCCATGCAAGCATAAGGTAGCAACTGAGAAAGGCATAAACGTTGTATTGAGTGAGATCAATCCGTGGTTGTGGGGTAAAGTACCACCTGTACGCTGACGATACTCAGCTGTACATATCTACCCCCAACCACCCCAACGATGCTGTTGAAGTGATGTCCCGGTGTGTGGAGGCCGTACGGCTCTGGATGGGAAGTAACAAACTCCGGCTCAACCTGTCCAAGACCGAGTGGCTGTAGTTTCCGGCGCCCCGGCATAGCCAGCTAATTCCATCACTGGTTATTGGGGGCGAGTCAATGGCCCCTGTGGAAAGGGCTCACAACTTGGGTGTCCGCCTGGATTCACGGCTGTCCATGGATGACCATGTGGCGGCCGTGACCAGGGGGGCCTTTTACCAGGTTCGCCTGGTACGCCAGTTGCGTCCCTTTCTGGACCGGGGCGCCCTCCACACAGTCACTCAAGCACTCGTGACATCTCGCCTTGACTATTGCAACGCTCTCTACATGGGGCTCCCCTTGAGGTGCATCCGGAGGCTCCAGTTAGTCCAGAACGCAGCCGCGTGGGGGATTTTGGGAACATCTGGAAGTTCCCATGTAACACCTCTCCTGCGCGAGCTGCACTGGCTGCCGGTGGCCTTCCGGGTGTGCTTCAAGGTGCTTGTTACCATCTTTAAATCGCTCCATGGCTCGGGGCCTAGTTACTTGCGGGACCGCCTCCTGCCACATACCTCCCACCGACCGATTCGCTCCCACAGAGAGGGCCTTCTCAGGGCGCTGACTGCCAGTCAATGCCGGCTGGCGACGCCCAGGAACAGGGCCTTCTCTGTGGCGGGGCCTGCCCTCTGGAACGACCTCCCCCCCGAACTCCGCACCATCACCGACCTTCCCCTCTTCCGTCGCTCACTTAAGACACTCCTTTTTCAGCAAGCTGAACTGGCGTAGAACTTGAATTTTAACACAATTGAGCCTCAGCCAAGTTAGATAGGTTTTTAATGGGATTTTAGCACAGGTTTTCTATTTAATTTCTTTTTAACTTTTGTATATTGTTATTTATTGTAAATTTTAATGTCCTGTGCACCGCCCAGAGTCCGTCTCAATGGAGATTGGTGCGGTTAACAAATTGAATAAATAAATAAATAAATAAATAAATATTGCACCACATGCAGCTGGAGAATCTATCAGCTTTCAAACAATGCGACAAGGTAAATTTAACCAGCAAGAAGATATTTGGTTTATATGTTCTCCTTGACTTATGATTGATTGCTTATAACCATTCAAAGTTAGAACAGACAACCCCCCCCCCCCCAAAAGATAGTTACAACCTGGATTAGAAGATCTGATGACTCACCCATTTGAAGCATCCCAACTAGAAACCAGTGTTTACTTCTGGTTTCTGGCAAATAAAATAAAATAAATACAGACAATGGGTTGGTTTAATGACTACGGTGTTCACTTAACTACTGTAATATTTGTTTAACTGAAGCATTTGCTTAATGACCGCCATAAAAAGTGTTGTAAAAGCGAATTGGTCATATGATGACCTACTTAATGACCAGCATGACGTATGATGGAACGACCCTCTGGAACGACCTACCCCCCGACCTACGCACTATCTCGGACCTCCGCTTCTTCCGCCAACGTCTTAAGACATATCTATTCCAACAAGCTGACCTGGCATAGCCCCCCGTTTCTGACTTTTTACATATAAATTGTAATTTGCAGGGTTTTAAATGGGTTTTTAGCATGGGTTTAATAATTTAATATGCTTTTAATGATGTATATTGTTGTTTTTTGTTATGATTTTAATAATGCCTGTGCGCCGCCCTGGGTCCTAATAAGGAGAAGGGCGGGGTATAAATCCGAAAATAAATAAATAAATAAAAAATAAATAAATAAATGTAATTCTGGGCTCAATTATTGTCGTGTGTTGAGGACTACATGTACTGAATTAGAGTACTTATCTATACATTTCCCCCCAGTGCCTGGGGGACAGAAGGGTGATATACCATTACATGAGGAACTTGTAGCTCTGCAGCTGTTGTTAAAATGTTGCTCTTGGTCCATTATTCTCGGTGATGAAGGAAATGATTTTTAGCACTAATCTGACATTCCCTATTTCTGTCAACATTTGATACTGATGAGGATCATGACCACACAATTAATATTACTGTTTCTATTACTACCAATCGAAACTAACTACATTACATTCTCCTTTTATTTCTAGAGGGATAGCTTTCTTAATCAGTTGCAAGAAAAATGAACTTTATAATACCTTAAATTCAACCTGTCTTCTGTCATCAGAACACTTAGACTAGTATCTACTTCATTATATGCATTATACAGATAATGGATTGAATAGTTTTAAAAAGGCTGCAAGTGCTTGATTGTTTCTTCTAAAATTAATTATTCAAAATACCTTATCGGAGACATAGGAGTGTCTTTTGCAGGCAGTGAGGGAGCAAGCTTGTGTTGAATTGCACACATTGAGGTGAGAAGGTTTCCATAGACTTTCTGAATACTTGCCTTGTGGCTGTGTGTCATTTGGCAAATAATAAAAATAATAATAATAATAATAATAATAATAATAATAATAATAATAATAATAATAATAATAATAATAATAATAATAATAATAATAATAATAATAATAATAATAATAATAATAATAATAATAATAATAATGTCGAATTTATTAACCGCTCCCTCTCCCCACAGGGACTCGGGGTGGTGCACAGGGAGAATAAAAACAATAAATATACATAATACATACAATTTAAAACAGATTAAACTAAACTAATTCCTGTGCTAAAATCCCATTAACTAAAAATCCCCACTAAATATAAATAAACAATTAAATTAAATTAAGGCTTGCACAAACTTTTGTCTCATAGAAAACAATATTTGCTCTAAGGTATTTACCAGTCCTTCATATTATACTAAGAACAGTTCAGAATATTGGGAAGTTCACAAAGAGAGGGGGGATATAGCTCTAGTAAACATACATTTTCCATACATTCTAAAAATGTATGGAAAATGTATTTGAAAAACTGTTAGAGTTTGCAGCAATCCAACCAGCACACAAGTAAAGTATTCAGCAGGGTTCATTTATATAAGAAACTTCTTTATACATAATACCATACAGCAAAAGCCAGAACCAGAACTCAGAATCCAGAAGTACAGAATCAATAATCACAAAAGCTATAGAATCACAGAAGCACTCATACAGTATATACAGATCAGTGAACCTAAGTGAACGCCCAGGCTCCGAGCCATCTGGGTCACCAAACAGTCCCCATTGGCTGACCTGTTACCATGTCTATTCCAATTCATGAACCCTCCTTCTACACTGACAAAAACAAAATCACCATAACTCCTGTCTTCCAAGACTGAGAGATCCCTTTATAGCAGATTTCACAGCAAATGTGACTCATAATAGCACACAGTTTAACTATTCATAGATATGTCAGACAATAAACATGGTCCCAAATTGTCTCATAATTAGCAAAAAGACTTGTTATTTTAGATTGGGTGTTCAAAGGGAAACAGAAATGCTAGATGCAGGAGATTGTTAGAAATAATCCATTGCAGAACTGCAGTGGATTTAAAATTTGGAACAAAAATGTAGTGATGAATACGAATGGCAGGCTGTTACTGCAGATTTGTTGCATGAGTTAAAAGGCATGACTTGAACCAGTGCAGCGAAAGTCATATCAGGTAGGAGAGGAGTACTTTTTGGGTTAAAATAAATGCTTATGCATGAAACTCATCCCGAATAACATAGTATATCAGAATAGTAGAAACCAAGCTGATTGCTATAACTGATAAAGCTAAAATAAATGTGTTTTTACGATTAATGATACAGACAGAGGGTCAACTCATTTTATGCCTAAATAGCGCAGTTTATGTGCCAAAAAATTAAAACTTTGCCATTCAAATACTATTAGCTAAGATGATATACACTACAGCTTCATTTCTAATTGCATAGTGGAAAGTTAGTGCATCACTTTCAGAGAAGTGCCTTGTGCTGGATCTCAAGGGCAAGAGGAGAAGGAGATTGAACAGGTGAAAAAGAATGGACAACTCCCTTTCTTTGCCCTTTGTATTTGGAAGGAAAAGGTATATACAATCAAATGGGTTGCATTTAGTAGATTCTATGGATTACAAGGTAACTGATCTTGAGGTATGCAGTCTGTAAAATAGATTTTCTTAACCTAGAATTATTGCCCTGATATTCATTGGAAACCAGCAGAGAAGCTAGAGCTGTCTGAAGTAGGCTTTTTTCCTTCCCTTTCATTTAGAGTTATTTTATTAAGCTATGTTTTACTGCAGAATGTCTTTTTAAAAGTACACAAACAGACAGACATCTTGACACAGACACACACATATATATACAAAAAAGAGGCTGAAAATCTGGGTGCGTCTTATATACTGAATACAGCCTTTTTTGCCTCCCAAAACCCTTTTTGTTTGAGTACAAGCAAGTATTTTGTACCGAAGACTTGCTCTTTAGTTAAAACTTGTGTCTTGCTGAATCTGTTCCTGGTCCCATTTCACCATGGGTTCTACTAATGAGCTTGACCATTGGGCTGAATATTATTTTGTTGTAGCTCAAAAATGGACCAAGCTGTGTTCATTCCCGAATCTGCTTCGGTGCAATACTTGTATTACATGCCTTGCTGTCATTCTTAGGTGACCATAGAATCCCATAATTTCATCAACTGCTTATTATTTAATTTTAAAAGCAAAAGCAATAGAATTATTCATCCTGTTAGCTTTCTAATGGGCAACATGTACATAGGGAACATTTAATTCCCTGTTTTTAGGCCACTGGTTTTTAAAGTCAAATCATAACTTATATTTGAAGCCAACTCTGGATGTCAAAGAACGGATTGTTTTGTATTTCTTGTTATATTTAGGTAGAGTAGAGTTTTGTCCTTGATTTAACCAACTGTTAACAAGTGAAACAAGGTCCAACTAATTCTAGTCCATTTCAAATCTTCCCCCTATACTTGGTATTTCTAATATATAACCGAAATGAAATTCAGTATTGTCCAAGCTATGCAATACTCAGGATTGTGACAACTGTCATTATTTTATTTTGAGGGTTAACAAGTATGAATTGGTTGGTTTGGATATAGAGCAGTTATAGCACTGAACAAAATTTTGAATTCTATTACAGGGCAAATTTTTCCATTGTGCAAATAGAAAGGTGTACATTCAGGGATCTGCAAAATTGGTTCTTTTAAGACTGGTGGACTTCAACTCCCAGAATTCCCCAGTCGGCTGGCTGGGGAATTCTGGGAGTTGAAGTCCACCAGTCTTAAAAGAGCCAACTTTGCAGATCCCTGAAATTTAGACCGTTTGAGAGGGAAGAGACAGTTGAAGGGCATTTGGGAAGAAACTGAAGTGACAGGAAATTGACCTATTATATCCATTTGGTGGGCTTTCGGTTGAAGGATACCCACCCTTAAACAAAAATGACATTGATTGTCAGATCACTGATATGAGAAGAGATCTCCAAAGATGGATATTCTCCTTCCAGGTCTGATGTTTTAAAAAGCTTGCAGCAGGAAATCTAGTCCCATTTGCCATGGGCTGCTGTCTCCACAGCCATAAGGTTGCTCCCTAAGTCAGTACATTTTACCTATAGCAAGGTAGAAATTAAGGGAAGCATAAACAGCACATTCACTGCAGAAGAAAATTGGAAATCTAACTGCTCTAGCAAAACACCACTAGATTAAGTGGCTCAAAGAACTGAAAGACCAGACAATGGTTTGTTGTTTATTTAAGTCTATGTATTTAAGAAGGTGATTTAGCAAACTTGTATATCTCAAGTTATTGTTTGCACTGAAACTGTCCTTCATTTGCAATTTAACAGGATTCAAAATCTCTGGGTTCTCTTGAGCATAATAGAAGTTTAACTGAAATAGCCCTATTGTCCATTTTCAAGTAGTTTACACTGTTAAGAATTCTTCAGAAAGCTGAAAGAGTGTGTGATTAGATCTCTCATGTCCTTAGAATGACTTAAAAAAACTATTGAGAATTGGAAGGTTAACAATTCCAATTTTTGTTTTAATGAGATACTGCTGTGTTGAGAAACTATTTGAGATAAGAAATGAAATAACTACAAAAATAAATGAAGGGAGGAAAAACCTACAGCTTTAATAGGGGAAGCTCAGGAGATGAAAGCTATATTTCATACAAAGGGCTTGTAAAATAAACTGAGAAAAATGCACTGAGAAATATTCAGAGACAGTGCTCATCTTTTGTTTCCTAATTTTGCAAAACAACGACAGCCATAAAAGGCTATCTTGGCTCTGAAATGAAAATCTGGCTACATTAAAGTATGCTCCTGTACAACAGAGACTGGAAAACCTAATCCATTGTTTTCAATTTTTATAGTATGATTAAAGATATTACTCTGTAGTAGGGGAGATAGGTGACTGCTGTGGTCTCACACTGCATGAAGTCCTCCCCATAAAACTGAATTTAAAAATAAAATAAAATGATATAACGATATCCTTACATTCTCTAATTCTAGTATTCGTTGGTGGTAGTTACAGATTGTGACACAGGAAGTCTGCACATGATAACATAATATCATGCCATCATTCTGAAGAATCCATTATTTCTATGTATAATATAATATTTGCTAAATTTAATTTTTAGATCACTGTTTTCAAGTCCATTCAAAAATGGAAGTGAAGTTCTTAATACAATTTAGAATTATAGTGTGGACTCCAGTGTGTTAAGTATTACATAAATTAAATAGTTATGTGATCAATTCATTTGTGTGTGTTTATGTGTGTGTGCCCGCACGCATGTGTGTCTTCAAATCAACGTTGATTCAGGGACCAGTTATTGCAGTTTCATTGGAAAGATTTCAGAAGTGGTTGGCCATTGTCTTCTTTCTAGGGCTGAGAAAGAATGACTGGCCCAAGGTTACCTAGTTGATTTTGTCCCTAAATTGGGACAAGAAGTCAGAGTCTTATGATTTCTAGCCTGTTGCCTTAATCAGTATGTCAAACTAGGCCAGTTTTCTTATTGAATAAAACCTGAAAGCAATAAATAACTGCAGAACAATAACAATGCAATAAATTACAATTAATGTTATCAAACTCCCAAGACCACTACCCCATATTGTAAAATATTAAAAAATATCCAATTAAATCCAATTTTTTTAAAAATAATCTTTATTAATTTTTACAATATAAAATCATACAATCAACAAATATAGGGTAAGGGTAGCTAGGATAATATACATAAACATACCGGGGAAATCTAGTCCCCTAGATTGAAATTTAAGTTTATCCCAGTCTAACTTATCAGTTATTATTTATAATTTATACAGAGATTTTTTTCTGTCTCAGATTTACTATCCTCTTATCTTGCTTATTCCTCATATTGATTTCTTAAATAGTCTATCTAGTTGATTCCCTTGGCATCCATTAGTCTCCTACTATACCATGAATACCATCTATTCCAACTTTTAAAAAAGTTTGAGTCTTGTCTATCTTTTAGGATATATGTTATATATTTTTGATTTTACACAATGTTTCTGACTGACTTATGGTGGATTTTCCAGGGCAGAAAATCAGAATTTGAGTGGGAATAGTCAAAATACACAGATTATAATTTAGCATGGTATGTGAACCCAATTTTATTAATTAATTGGCTTGCTTTTGCCCTACCACTGTTTGGAAATCCAATAGCTCTAGTTGCAATCGCATACCACTTGGTTGTAACTCAATGGATTATCTACAGAAGTACATACATTTACGTAGTTCCATTATTACACGGGCACAGGGAATAGAAATCTTAAATAGGAATGTCAGTTTGTGAACCATCTCTATGAATACTATCAAACTGCCATAGAGAGAGGGGGGAATTCCAAACATACCTGTGGTCAAAAAGGAATCTCAAACTGGCCTGTGAATGTGCATGTGTAAACTACCATCTCTCATTGGCTGTGATTTATGACGAAGGCTGAGGGGAAGACAGTAATGCGGGCAAAGTTCAGAAGCAGATAAAGAAAGCAAAAAAGATGGCTGCAACGAAGAAATGCCAGCATGTTAATCCTAATAAATGATTGGATTTCTTTTGAACCTTGTTTCGAGGCTTGTAAATTTGCTAGGTTTTCTTCTGGGAACTTGACAAGGATATTACTGACAGCAGAAGGCCTACAAGATCATATTCAACATAATTTCAACTGATGTTATGGATTATAATTCCCCCAATCCTTTCTTATGGCCCAGACTCACCAGCAGCTCAGAACATATGGAAGATATCAAGCATTTCCCTCTACCATGGAGAGAAAGCAAATGACAAAACATAAATCATGGTGTCATGATGCAAACAAAACCCCTTCTATACTTGTGTCTAATGTTATAGTAGCAATTATGACATAATCAAGCATGTTTTGTGTTCCTGGCACTATTATGGGCAAGTAGAAAAACTTGATGCACTAGATTGGCCATATTTTAGAATTATGAAAACTGTCTTACCATCTTCAAATCGCTCCATGGCTCGGGGCCTAGTTACTTACGGGACTGTCTCCTGCCACATACCTCCCTATGTCCAATACGCTCCCACAGAGTGGGCCTACTGAGGGTACCAACCGCCGGGCAATGCCGGCTAGCGGTGCCCAGGGGTAGGGCCTTCTCTGTGGCTGGGCCTGCCCTCTGGAACGACCTACCCCCGAACTTCGCACAATCACGGACCTTCCCCTCTTCCGCCGCTCACTTAAAACATATTTATTTCAACAAGCTGGTCTTACGTAAATGGTATTGATTTTATAACATAACTTCTGTCAAGGACATAAATGGATTTTAGATTTAGGGAATTTTAGCTTAAGAGGGTTCCTATTTTAATATTTTTAAATTCTAGTACAGGTAATTTAATTCGTTTTTAGCTTTGTTATATATTGTCTGTTTATATGGTTTTTAATTTTTTCCCTGTACACTGCCCCAAGTCCCTTCGGGGAGAGGGGGCGGTTTATAAGTCTAATATTAAATTAAAAATTAAAATTAAATGTCTTGTAGGTTTAAAAAGTGCATTAAAGAAAAAGCAAAAAATGTGCAAGTATTCAGAATAACAGATTTGGGAGGGACCTTGGTGGTCTTGTAGACCAAGATGCTGTTCAAGCAGGAGACCTTATATTATTCCAGACAAGTGGCTGTCCAGTGTCTTCTGAAAAGCCTCAAGTTATGGAGCACCAACAACTTCTGAAGGCAAGCCATTCCACTGGTTAATTGTTCTCACTGTTAGGAAATTTCTCCTTAGTTCCAGGTTGTTTCTCTCCTTGATTAGTTTTCATCCATTGTTTCTTGTCTTGTCGTCTTCTTCTTTGGAAAATAGGATGACCCCCTCATCTTTGTGGCAGCCCCTCAAATACTGCAACACTGAGTTCATGTCATTGATTTAATTAGGATCAGAGATGTGTGAATACATAGCATTCTGAAAACACTACAGCTAAGCTATTTCTACTTTTTCCATCCTTTTTTTAAATGGCTTTGTCTTACACTGCAACATAGATATGGTTGGTATTCAAATTTGGCTTTTGTAAAGCAGATACAAATACATAGTTTTTTTGCATGCTTTACTGCCATCACACACTCCCTGAATGCTAGAGAAGCAAGGTTTTTAGAGCTTGTTATGTGTCTTACTGAGAAATGATTTTATGATTATTAAGGGTGTCTTTGAGCTCCAACACAGAAGAACAACAAATCACTGGAAATGCTTTATGGCAAGGCTCCCAGTAGTGATGCAAATTGACATTCAGTGCCAGCTATTTTATCTTCCCAGTTATTAAATTCAACAAAAGGGGAATAAATTCAAGGTTTTATAATAATACATGCTGTGGAACAACAACCAAAAAGGCTGTTTGTTTAACTTGCATTTCCCCTGTCTCCCTTTCTGTCCTCAGCTTGGGTATTGACCTCTGTTGTTGCAGGCCCCGTTGGCTTTACTATTTCAGCTGAATTTAAAGCAGATAACGGAGCTTTTCAAACGTTAGGATGAGGAGTGTATGGGGACTGGAGGGGTGAAATCAGGCCCAAGGTCAGCCATAGATGGATAGAAATGGTCCACCAATAATAATAATAATAATAATAATAATAATAATAATAATAATAATAATAATAATAATAATAATAATAATAATAATAATAATAATAATAATAATAATAATTATTATTATTATTATTATTATTATTATTATTATTATTATTATTATTATTATTATTATTATTATTATTTTTAATTTATAACCCGCTCTCTCTCCCCGAAGGGACTCGAGGCGGGGCACAGGGAATTAAAAATACAATTAAAAACCACAAACACCTACAATGTTAAAACGAATTAAACTCACCCTGCGCTAAAAGCCCATATAAAACTAAAACTAAACCCTAAAACCCCCTAAAAACAGTTTAATTACCCTAAGCCGGCCAAGCAGAAGAAGTGTGTTTTTAATTTCTGCCGGAAGGAGTGAAGGTCCGTGGTTGTTCTGATTTCGGGGGGAAGGTCGTTCCAGAGGGTCGGGCCCGCCACAGAGAAGGCTCTTCCCCTGGGCGTTGCCCGCTGGCATAGCCTAGTGGACGGCACCCGGAGAAGTCCCTCTCTGTGGGAGCGAATCGGCCGCAGGGATGTATGTGGCAGGATGCGATCCTGCAGATAGCTAGGTCCCATGCCATGGAGCGCTTTGAAGATGATAACCAACACCTTGAAGCGCACCCGAAAGACGACAGGCAGCCAATGCAGCTCGTGCAGGAGCGGTGTTACATGGGAAAACCTAGAGTTTCCCTAATGTGGATATTAGGGGGGGAGGGGCTAAAGAATCCCTGTGGTCGGTTGTAAGAGTTAATGGATGTGGGGACCCTGCAATGGCTGGATCATAAGTAGCTTTTGCATCCATCATAACTCTGAACAGCCAAAGTGATTGATCATAAGCCAAGGACTATCTGTAAAGCAAACTTCTTAGATGGGGTCCCTCTTCCAACTTTAACCATCAATTTAAGCAAGTGCTAACAAGTTGTGTCAGCACTAGAGTTTTACCAGATCGGAGCTACCACCAATCAAAACTTGATTTATGGTGATAAACCAGCATAAGGAGGGTGCAAGCAATAATTTAAAAAGGTAAAATATATAAATTACATAAGGCTAAAAAAAGTCAAACCACATATATAAAATCAAAAATCTATTAAAGAAAACCTATTAAAAAATGAATAGAACTTTAATTGAATACAGGAAACATAAAAATTTGATAACTCCCTACTGCTTGTGCACATTAACTCTACTACAACATTTAATGTTGCCGGTTTCTTCACATCACTTGTTTCCCAAGCCAGCCTTAATGAGTATTTAGCTTGGTGTGTGTGTGTGCGCGCGTGCCTTTCTCTCTGTGTGTATCATGGTGGGATTCAAATTTTTTTACTACCGGTTGTATGGGTGTGGCTTAATGGGCATGGTTTGAATGGGTGTGGCAGGGAAAAATACTATAAAATTTATGGCACAGGACCTAGTTATTTGCGGGATCGTATCCTGCCCCATACATCCCTTCGGCCGATTCGCTCACACAGAGAGGGACTTCTCCGGGTGCCGTCCACTAGGCAGTGCCAGCGGGTGACGCCCAGGGGAAGGGCCTTCTCTGTGATGGGCCCGACCCTCTGGAACGACCTACCCCCGGATATTAGAACGACTATGGACCTCCGCGCCTTCCGCCAAAAAGTAAAAACCTATTTGTTTCATCAGGCCTGCTTGGCCTAATCTACGCTTCTTGCCCGAGTCTGTTTTCTCAAATTGTTTATTGGGTTTTAATGGGTGGTAATTTTAATGGTTTTTTAATTTTGTACAGGGTAGTTTAATTCGTTTTTAATTTATGTGTATTGTATGCTTTTAATTGGTTTTTAATTTTCCTGTACACCGCTCCGAATCCCTTCGGGGAGAGGGGGCGGTTTATAAATATAATAAATTATTATTATTATTATTATTTCATTCCCATCCCACTCCAAGGGAAGGATACTGCAAAATCCCCATTTCCTTCTAATCAACTGGTACTCGGGAGGCAGGGAATAGATGAGGGCCAGGGCCAGTCAGAAGTGGTATTTACCAGTTCTCTGAACTACTCAAAATTTCTGCTACTGGTTCTCCAGAATCAGTACCTGCTGAATCCCACTTCTGTGTATGTAAATAAATAAATAAACCAAGAAAGATATAACAGGAAACAATTACTTCTCTGTAACTCTTTGATGATATCTCATGATTGCCTGGAAGAATATTCTGCAATTTGACCAACTAGTCTACTGTTATTTTCATAAGTCTGTACAAAGCTCTACGCAAATGATTTGTTTAATTCAATCACTCCCGTAGAGCCAGTTTGTTATGTTCACCATTCAGTTATACTGTTAGGTCTTCTTCTCAGCATGCAATCGATGGCAGGACTTCATCTTCTATGTTCCATATGTCTGGTGAACTTTTAAACATGGTTCATCTACCTCTGCAGCAGTGGTGGGTTTCAAAATTTTTAGAACCTCTTCTGTAGGTGTGGCCTGTGACCGGGTGTGAGTGGCTTGCCAGCCATGTGACCTAGTGGGAGTGGCTTGGCAGTCATGTGACTGGGTGGGCATGGCCAACTTGTAAAATGTGGTGAAACTCACTTAATAACACTCTTGCTTAGCAACCAAAATGTTGGCTCAGAAACTGGCATTTGAAGCATACAAGTCTTAAAGCTGTCAAGTTCCAAGACCCTTGCACCCCTAACCCTTTAGAACCCCCCCCCCAAACTTGACAGCTTTAAGATTTGTGGACTTCAACACCCAGAATTCCTCCTCCCGCTCTTCCTCTTGAGGATGTGCAGACGGGCAGGAGTCCTTGGCAGCCGAAAACAGAGCTAGGAAGCCTGTTTTCACTGGCAACGCATCGGGCCACTACAGGCACCCCAGACAGGAGTGATGTCGAGCTGGTCACGCCCACCTCAGCCATGCCCACCCCAGCCCCCAAAAGTCAAACACAATCCTGATGCGGCCCTCAATGAAATTGAGTTTGACACCCCTGTTTTATAATATGTGAATACATTACTCTAGACCAGGGGTCTGCAAAGTCGGCTCTTTTAAGACTGGTGGACTTCAACTCCCAGAGTTCCCCAGCCAGCATAGCTGGCTGGGGAATTCTGGGAGTTGAAGTCCACCAGTCTTAAAAGAGCCGACTTTGCAGACCCCTGCTCTAGACCTTACTTGATATCAAAACCAGCTTTCTTCTTACAAATTATACCTATGTTATATTTGCACAAATGACAAATGTTCATATGTTTCCTTTGCCATTTTCTCCCCTTTAAGCTTTTATTGACATTTTCAAAGATACACTTCATATAGGTATTTGTATTATAATGGATCTTGTAGCTGTGAAAGGACACTTTTGGAAACAAAATTTGTTAACAGTAGGTAGAGAATTTTCTCCACAGTCTTCTAGCCACGAACATGCTTGCATTATTACAAAATGGGAGTGAAAGAAAAATAGGAGCCATCAGAGAATGTCACTGTTATGAAACATTAGGCCTATTACCATTAACTGGGCTCATAGTACTATATTCATTTTGATATTTTGCTTTCCCTTGCATTGCTCTAAGTCTTCACTGCCTGAAGTCAGTTGTTTGTTGGCTTTTATTATGCCACATTTAGAATAATGTGTGCCTAGAAATGAGCTAAGGTATTTTTTGCAGTGTTTGCAGTATTTTTGATAAACTGAAATGGTAGAAGTCATTTTTCTTTCATTACTAATTTCTGACTTTCCCTTTTCTCAACTGTTCTAGAAATATGTTTTCAGTTGAATTTCTGCTTGCATTAAATATAAATTCTAAGGAACAGCGAGTGCTTGAAAAATTGCAATCAAAACAAAGTTACTCTCTATTTTGAAACTAACAGGAAAATGTAAATAAACTGCTGTAGATTAAGGGTGCAATGTTTCAAGTATTTCTCTAATTTATATATATAATTTATTACACACACACACACACACACACACATATATATGTTAGGTTTTTGAGCTGATCAACACATATAAAAAAAGTACACAACGGAACTAATAGCTTTCTGTCTAGATGGTCTCTGGTGATGAGCCGAAAGGCAGAAAAGGAAAGCAGTATGCTTCCTCCCTTAATTGGGAATTAACAGGGTGTTGTGACACAAGTATATATATGTATATATCACCAGAGACCATCTAGACAGAAAGCTTTTAGTTCCGTTGTGTACTTTTTTTATGTGTGTTAGGTTTTTTGAGCTGATCAATAAATAAATCAGGGAGACTAGGATAGATCTATTTCGAGCTATTTAGCTCTCATCAGCTAGCCATACCCTTACTGGGATTCGAACCAGGGAAGTATTACATTGCAGCTGCCTCACATGTAATACTTCCCTGGTTCAAATCCCAGTAAGGGTATGGCTAGCTGATGAGAGCTAAATAGCTCGAAATGATCTATCCTAGTCTCCCTGATTTATTTAACTGCCCTGCAGATGTCCTTGAGAAGCCATATAGGCCGTTAAATCCAACTATTGCCATATGCTAAATTAACAAGCAGACGAACGTATCTGACTCTGCTGCACTGTAACTGGAAGCATCATATGTGTACTTGGGAGAGATGCCTGTCTCTTCTTCTTTTGATTCAGCTGTGGGATGAAGGTTGATCCTGAGTTCTAATCTTAGAAAACTAACCTTTGAAGCATTTTTAAAATAAACTTCCAGAAACAAAGGAGTAATGAAAATATTGTTGGTTAAGCAGAAAATTTACCACTTCAAATGCTAAACCAAGTCCTTCTAAGTCTAATCAAAACAGATATCTAATATTTATGGATGAAGTATAATTGCTCAAATTATTGCAGAAGTATTAACTTATAAGTGTCATATTGTTATAAGATATCTTGCTTAATTGTTATAAAAAATCTTGCTTTTATGCCTCTGCTGACACTAGCCAGACTTATTTACTGGTATTTATGTGGATTTAGAGACCACTGTGAAATATTTGGCAAGGGGGAAAAGCAAGAATAAGTCTGAAAATGCTACAAGACTCTAAGGGGGTTTCAGGTTGCCAGATTGAGAGCTGTACTATCAGGCCTCTGTATTTACATGGGTGAAAGAATGGATAAATCTGAGGCATGGATGATTATTAACCTTGGAGGAACATAATCTCCAACTGGGGTGGGCATGTCTTTTTATGATATGGGAAAAACAAAGTACATAGCTACTTTGAAATGCACTGTAGAAATGAATTATTGTTAGTGTAGGCAAAAATTAAAGAAAATATTATTTGAAATTAGCCGTTCCCGGCCATGCATTGTTGTGGCCCAGTCTGGTTAAATGGCCAACCAATCTGTGTGTAGATGTACACCTGCACACACAAACACGTACACACAACCACCTTATAATCCCCAACCTACCTATCTACTGTATTTCCCCCTCTCTCCCTCTACCTACCTACCTACCTACTGTATTTCTCCCTCTCCCTCTCTATCCCTCTACCTACCTACCTACCTACCTACCTACCTACCTACCTACCTACCTACCTACCTACCTACCTACTGCATTTCTCCCTCTCTATACCTCTACCTACCTACCTACCTACCTACCTACCTACCTACCTACCTACCTACCTACTGCATTTCTCCCTCCCTCTCTCTATCCTTCTCCCTACCAACCTATCTACCTATCTTATGGAGTATTTTATGTCATAAAGGATGACATAATACCTGTGGCCCACTGCTCTCTCTGTATTCATCTACCTACCCTTTTTACAGTTTTTTACATTTCCATTGCATGTTCCTGGCACAGGTGTGACATCTACACAATCTATATATATCACTGGTGCCATACTTGAAAGGAACATTGTGTGAACATTTGGAAGTGATCGGTGCAGTAATTTTGGAGATTGGTGGTTTTGCACAAACTCTTGTTACATTTTTATTTTTATAGATCAGTGACCTATGGCATCACTGGCTAGGGCACGTTAGGCAATGCCCTGTCAGCTGGCCAGCATGCATGTGTGCGCTGGCCAGCTGAATTCGCCCTTTTTTCATGCTTTTTCACCCTCCCCAGATCCAAAGGCTTTATAGGAGCCTGGGGAGGATGAAAAGAGCCTCCCCCCCCCAGAGACCATCCAGAGGCTTCATGAACTTCCCTGAAGCCTCCAGAACGCGCAAAATGATGATGCCAGCAATCGGAGGTCCGGTTTCGGCGGTACATCATTTTGAGTGCTCCGGAGGCTTCAGGGAAGCCTCCTGAAGGTTGCTGAAGCCTCTGGAGAGGTTCCAGAGGGCCTGGGAAGCCTCCGGAGCACTCAAAATGACATGCCGACGAAACCGGAAGTGACCTCCAATTTGCTTGCAGCATCATTTTGAGTGCTCTGGAGGCTTCCCAGGCCCTCCAGAGCCCCTCCGGAGGCTTCAGCAACCTGCAGGAGGCTTCCCTGAAGCCTCTGGAGCACTCAAAATGACGCGCAGATTGGTTGGCCATTTAACTAGACTGGGCCACAGTAACGCATGGCCGGATACGGCTAGTTTATAATAATAAATGTATTTCTGTATCAAAAAAAAAAGGGAGGGGGAATATCCTGTACGTTCTCTGGTCTATGCAAGGGAGCAATTTATCACTTTATCCCTTTTGTCTAATTCAGAATATAATATCAGTATAGTAGCTACCGCCTCCCTCTTATAAAGGCTCCTCTGTAATATTTCTCCTCTTTTTCCATCTTCAGATTTAATGGTGATTCTCTTCTTCCTGCTAAACTGTCTCTATATGTGAAACTGATGTGTAAGGGAAAAAGGATTGATTAGTACATGCAAATAGGGATCAATTGATTTTTAAAATGATGCAGATTGTTGAATAGGATTGAACTTTAATTAGTAATTACTTTATTTAATATTACTTTTTTGCCTCTTTCTGCCCTTTCTTGAAGCAAGCAAATATTTACATACAAGTACCATATATAAGTATGGCAGGTAAGAGATTTATTGTCCTTAATTACTTGAAATAAAAGCTGGCAAACCTAGATTGACAAAGTGGTAAAGCTTTCCATGGTTTGAAAATTATGCTTCCATGGATGGTATTTAAATTGCATTTACCTGTTTGGCAGCTGCATTACAATAGTGCCTCACATTCAGCTTGTTATTGATTCCAATTCCAAGAACCTTTTTACCTATACAATTAGAAAGAAAGCCTCCATCATATAGCTGTGCATTTGATTTCTTTTTCTAAGCAAACCACTTTGAATTTTCTCCATTAAATTTCATTCTGTCTCTAAACTTATGGATTTTCCCCCATTTGTTCAAGAACCTTTTTAATAACACATTTTTCATTTTTTTTTTCATTTTTATTTGACTTATTAACTGTCCCCTCTCCCCGAAGGGACTCGGGGCGGTGCACAGGAAAATATAAAAAATACAGTACATCACAATAAATATATAAATACATTAAAACTATATTAAATTACACCCTGTGCTAAAAACTACCCCATTAAAATCCCTAAAGCCCAATTTAAATTCCCTAAAGCCCAATTTAAAATTTCTCTACTAAACAACTAAGGCTAAAAACGGTAGGTTAGGTCAGGCCGGCCTGTTGGAAAAAGTAGGTTTTTAGTTGCTGGCGGAAGGAGCGGAGGTCCGGGATAGATCTAAGTTCGGGGGGTAGGTCGTTCCAGAGGGTCGGGCCCACCACAGAGAAGGCCCTTCCCCTGGGCGTCACCCGCTGGCATTGCCTAGTGGATGGCACCCGGAGAAGCCCCTCTCTGTGGGAGCGTTTAAGGTATTATTATGTTTAAGGTATTATTTTGTTGTAACTTATAATACATTTAAAGACGTAAAAGAAACTAATACCTGAAGAGAGTACAGTATTTGTAGCTTAGAGTTGAACTGTGCAGTCCTTGGTGTTCTCTGAACTTATTGTTTTCTTGCAGATACTACATTCCATTACTAAGTCACATCTTCAGGGGCAGGCATAAAAAATAAAATTTACATAAAATAAAGTTTCAGTAACTAAACGTGTCACCACTCAAATTTCACACTTAAGAGCCACTGTTTTAAAGTATTAGCAAATCTGAATGTTCATTTAGGTATTTAATATGCATTTTCTCCAGCTCCCCATTTATACACTTAAGGAAAATGTTGAAGAGTAATTGGCTTAGGAACAAATTCTATGGCATCCTATTAGATAATTGTTTTGGTTTGATGAAAAACTAGCAAACATGAACATAATAAATATACTAAATATTAAATATACTGTATATTGAAAATGTGTGGGCCCTGCACTTACCTCGCATCCAAGACTCCTGGGAGGGGCGGGTTGGGTGGGGCCAGCCAAGGGTGGAATTTGGAGGTTCTCTGAATTGGCCATAACGTTAGCTATGGGTTTCCGAATCCGGGCGAACCCATAGCAGCTCACCCCTGATCCATACTCTGAAGAGTTTTAAAAAGGCTGCTTCCTTACAAGTTCTTCGGGATCGCATCCTGCCCCATATATCCCTTCGGCCGATTCGCTCCCACAGAGAGGGACTTCTCCGGGTGCCGTCCACTAGGCAATGACAGCAGGCGACACCCAGGGGAAGGGCCTTCTCTGTGGAGGGCCCAACTCTCTGGAACGACTTACCCCCTGAACTGAGAACGATCACAGACCTCCGCTCCTTCCGCCAGAACCTTAAAACTTATTTTTTCCAACAGGCCGGCCTGGCCTAACTTACATCACCTAGCCCACAGTCTGCAGTTAAATTGTTTTAAATTGGTTTTAGGGATATTGTTTTTAACATATTTAATTTTTTTAGCACAGGGATATTAATTTAATTTGGTTTTATATTTTGTATATTGTCATGTTTATATATGTTTTTAAATTGCCTGTGCACTGCCCCGAGTCCCTTTTGGGAAAGGGTGCGGTATATAAATTTAATAAACCAAACCAACCAACCAAGTTTACATGAATTCATACCAAGGCCATAAACATTTAAATAAATATATTCCTCAAAGACACTGTAAAGCTTATCAATATTTGGAAATATTTTATTGCTTTTGAATACCGGCTGCTCAAAGGATGCTCCATAAACTGTCAAGCTTTAAACATTTTCAAGAAACAATTTATACATGCAGATGCTAAACATCACTGCACTGCCACATTTGGGATAATTAATTCTGTGTAAACCCAATTCTCTTTCAGCAAATATTCTTTGATATATAATATTTTTCTTCAAAGGTTCAAAATGCTCTTCTTTCATCCTCATAAAGCTGTAAAATCATTAGCTTATAGTTGTAATACCTGCATTGATTATAAAATTATAAGTAATTATTTATTTTCAGAGATAAAAGGCAGACTCGTAGGAACACTTATATATCATCTGTGTGCCTTTCACCCAGTTTGTATATTCCTTACAAAAAAAGAATATTCATCTGACATACAAAGGAGGACTTTTTTTTGCTCTCATCCAAAGGTTATTCCTTTATTAATATGAATACGGGTGAATCTGTAATGCAGTTCTATTCTAGGCAGAAAGCTATTTTATCTTCATGATTACGTTATGGGTAATGGTGGTGGGAAGATTGTCATTGAGTCCTTTTGCATACATCAAGAAAATGGAAAAAGCAAATATGCATGAGTGATTTAGGTGATCCGGTCATATTTTTGATGTCATATATAATACTGACATATATTTCTTTCCTTTTAGTAGTAAAGCATATAGCTTCAAGTCAGACCTCCTCAATCAGGTGCCATCCATAAGATCTTCTTCTGGTATTATATTACACATAATTCCTAGTCATCATGATCATTAATTATAGAATTGCAGTAATCAGTAATATACTTTGATGTGTGGCATTATCTTTATATTCATAGTGACCTTCTGTAGCATGGCATTGAAATGAGTTGCTTCGAATTAAAGGCATTTTGTCATGTATAGGTTGACCCTCTCTTCTTTGTGGGAGCCCCTTAGATATTGGAATACTGCTATCATGTGACACCTAGTCCTTCTTTTTTTTATTAAACTAGACATACCCAATTCCTGCAACTGTTCTTCGTGTGTTTTAACTTCCAGTCCCCTAATCATCTTTGTTGCTCTTCTCTCCATTCTTTTTAGAGTCTCAACATCTTTTTTATATCATGGTGACCAAAACTGGATGCAATCTTCCATGTATGGTCTGACCAAGGCATTATAGAGTTGTATAACACTTCACCTGATCTTGATTTTATCCCTCGGTTAAGGGATAGAAAAAGACTATCATTGGCTCTTTTGGTGGCTGCAGCAAACCTTTGAACTGAGGATTGTAATTTGTATTACCTGTGATTTAGCCAAACAATCTAAGATGTTTTACTACAATTGGCTCCCCCCACCATAAACTGAAAACTATCCTCCTTGCTAACAAGATGGGCTGAATTTGCATTAAGCACTCAGTGTTAAACTAAATTACTTTAAGTAAGAATGGGAAAGCTACCGTTAAACATTTTAAGACTTCCTGCTCTGTTTACTATCAATGAATGGAAGGGAAGATTGAAAAGGAGATCCATTTATGCTCTGATGATGAAGTATTTCTGTAACAGCAGAACATTTTGGAAATCCTTCAGCTGGATGAATAAAATGGCTCTGGTAATTTAGAGAAACCAAAGATTCTCCATGCAGTAATATTCTCTGCCATATTATTTCTATTTTCTGACATTTTCTCTGTTTTATTATTAGTGTACAATTTATGAAAATAACGTCTCAAAAGCTAACCTTCCTTCCTTCCTTCCTTCCTTCCTTCCTTCCTTCCTTCCTTCCTTCCTTCCTTCCTTCTGTCAGTTTGTAAAGCATCTCTATGACTACTATCAAACTGCCATAGAGAGGAGAATTCCATACATACCTGTTGTGGCCCAGCCAGCTCCAACTGAGCTGCTGATGGACTCTTCTAGTGAAGAGTCCTATGAGTCTGCCCTGGAGGAGGAGGGAGACCTTGGGGAGTGCTCAGGTTCAGAACAGGAAGCGGAGAGGCTGGTTGGCTACCAGGAGGCGCCTGAGGCATGGAGTAGTGGGGAGGATCAGGGGCAGTTTGTCCCTGATGGTAGATTACGCAGGGCTGAGAAATGGAGGCAGCAGTTATGTCAGAGGCAGGCTTGTAGGCCATGATTAGAACCAGGTGGTTGCTGAGTGACCCCTCCCAAGAGAGCTTATAGGTGAGACGTTGGGAGGGGACATTTGCAGGAAGCAACTGATTCAACTCCAGCCTTCTAGTGTTTGGAATTATCTGGGCTCTTAGCCAAAGTCTTCATTTATCTCGTAATTAAGCAGTGGCAAGCAGCCAAGCCTATGTGTGCGGGGCGATTCAGCCTGTGGGACAGAACACATACATGTGGTCAGAATGGAATCTCAAGCTGGCCTGTGAATGCGCATGTCTAAACTACCATCTCTCATTGGCTAATGTGATTTATGACGAAGGCTGAAGGGAGAACAGTAATGTGGGCAAAGTTCAGAAGCAGATAAAGTAAGCCAGAAAGATGGCTGCAAATAAGAAATGCCTAATGAAGCTCTTAATAAATCACTGCTTTTTGTATTATAATATCGGGTGCTTATTATGAAGCAGGCATCGTTAGGGTACTTGACTCCTTCCTTCCTTCCTTCCTTCCTAACTTCCTTCCTTCCTTCCTTCCTTCCTTCCTTCCTTCCTTCCTTCCCTCCTCCTTCCCTCCTTTCCTTCTTGCCTGCCTGCCTGCCTGCCTGCCTGCCTTTTTCTTTCTGCTTGAAGGATTGGATAATTAATTCTGTACAAATCTGAGTCTGACAACTTTTATTCAAAACAAAACAAAAATGGGACAAAATTCAAATTCATTTAATTGTTTGGTGAAATCCCTTCCCCTTTTTACGGGCCTGATTTTCCTTTTTTTCTTGTTACCTCTTGAAATATTATTACAGTCACCAGGTTTTGTTTCTGTCTGTGGAAATCTAAATTACTTTAGATAACATAACTCCAGGCCTCCCTGAAATGTTTGGTGTAGCAAAGTGTCAGGGTGCAATTTCCATAATAATACTTCTATTTCAGAAAAGTGGTGGGTGAGTGAGTGTGTGTGTGTTTGTATGTATGAAGAGCCAGTTTGATGTCACCCTGCAAGACAGACAGGTTCATTTACTGCAGCGTTTCCTCCATCTCCATTATCTGTAGAACTGCAAGCAAACAGTTTACAGTGTAGGTAGGATCTCAATTGAGAGCAAAAAGGCTGTCATGTTAGGGAATGTCTGACGGCTGGCAGAAATTGCTTTGGGAAAAAAAGGCTCCTAGTAAATAAGGACAGTTTGTTCTCCTATAATCAGAAGCACCACCTTGTCCTGCCACATTCCTCTAATAGATCAGGAGGTGATTTAGATAACCCCAATTTGATATATGGAACACGTAACAAATCTATTTGTTTTTTGGCATCAGTCACATACACAGTCAAATATATTTTGCTGAAATGAATAATCTGAAAGTTAGTGGTTATAGGCTCAGGAATTGTGCAAATCAACAAGCAATGCCTCCACCCACCCAAGTGAAAAAGATTCAGGTTCTAAAACTGAATCCCAAATTTTGGGAAAGAAATCTTACCAATATTAATTCACTCCATGGCATTAAAGAACAAATAAGTAAATAGGAATTTGCCACTTATTTGTGATACTCAGTACTGTTTCATGTTTCTGTGTGGTATTGACAGACCTGGTTGTGAGAATATGAGAAGCCGACTGGATCAGAACTTTGTCTAGCCCAGTATCCTGTCTTCTGATGCTTAGATTGATGTGCTTGGGAAGACCACATTCCAGGATAAAGGCAGCAGTCTCATTCAGCTAATCTATAAGAAGGAGAACATTTTTTAGCCTTCTTTTTGACAAGGATTGACCTCATTTGCACAAGGTTTTGACGACCATCTTAAAAGCACTCCATGACTCGGGGCCTAGTTATATGCGAGACCGTCTTCTGCCCCATACATCCCTTCGTCCGCTCCGCTCCCACAGAGAGAGCCTTCTCAGGGTGCCATCGGCCGGGCAATGCCGGTTGGTGACACCCAGGGGAAGGGCCTTCTCTGTGGCGGGCCCCACCCATTGGAACGACCTACCCCCTGAACTACGTACCATCTCAGACCTCCGCCTCTTCCGCCAGCATCTTAAGATGCACCTTTTCCAACAAGCCGGCCTAGCATAACCTCCCGTTTTGATCGTTTTTTAGATAGTTTTTAATTTGGAGTGTTTTATACTACTTTAGCACAGGGTATGGATTTAATAGTTTTTAAAATTTTGTACTTTTGTTACATTTGTTATGTTTTTAAATTTCCTGTGCGCCGCCCTGGATCCTTTTTGGAGAAGGTGCGGGGTATAAATTTGAATAAACTAAACTAAACACTTCTTGTACTTCTTGTATGTGCAAGAAGATGGACTAGAACACAATCTTCTTTCATTTTTCACACTCCTCTGAATTTTATGATGCAGTTCTCTGATTTAAAGGAACACATACCCCAAAAAAACATATACATTAAGGGTCATTACTTTGAAAAATGCATCCATTAGGAGAAATGCTTATGAAAAAAGTCTTCTAGGAAAAACAGCTAGCAAAAAATTATGTATACTTGGGAAATGCACAGAATGACTAATATTAAGGGAAAAGCAATGGAAGATTGAATACACATTTCAAGTAAACATTAATTTAGTGCTGCACATTAAATTATCAGTATAACGTTTCAGATCATTATTAAAATTAATTTAATATTCAATCTAACAAAATAAAAATAGCCAGTATAATATGAAATTTAAATCAGAATGAGGAATTAGCAAAACATTTAGTCTAATCCAAATATCCCATCCTCATCTAAGTTAATATTTCATGAGAAATATAAGCTGTGTCTGCTATGTAAGTTCACAGTAAGAAAGACAATGTGTGAAACTTGTTGTGGATGTTTATCCTCAATTTTTCAAATTAATGTATAAATAGGATAAATGTATGCTTTGCCTCTCAAATTAATTGTAGTAGGAAGTGATGCAAACAATTGTCTCCATCCCTAGATGGAATTTTTGGTGAGGAGAAGAAGACAAACATAAAAACAGAATTCATTCCTAGCCCATTGGCTAAATGTTCTTCTTCTTTACTTCAATCTGTTTTCACCCATCCTTTGCTGCTATTTATCAATTTCGGTTAGTCAGCTAGAAAAGGAAGAATTGTCATTGGAAAATGAATCAGCAGAAAAGAAAAAAGCTGATGGCTTTGATTCACTTCTTTTTGTAAAAGTAGACTCTGAGCACCAATGTGGAATTCCCTTCGTTGTTATACTGCATATACTTTTATAGCATATTCAGCTTTTTTTTTTTTGAGCCAATCACTTTTATTTGATTTTTTACAAAGAACAAACATATTTATGTTTGGAACGACCTTCCCCCCGACATTAGAACAACTACGGACCTCCGCTCCTTCCGTCTAAAATTAAAAACACACCTTTTCTGCTTGGCCGGCCTAGGGTAGTCTCTCTATCTATGGGGTTTTTTAGTAAATTTAATTGGGAATTTTAGTGAACGTTAATTGGGAATTTTAGCACAGGAATAATGTTTAATTTGCCTTTTAATTATGTATGTATATTTGTATATGTATATTAATTGTCTTTTATCTTCCCTGTGCACCGCTCCGAGTCCCCTGGGGGAGAGGGAGCGGTCTACAAATTAAAGTTTATTATTATTATTATTATTATGCAATATTTCCAGCACTGGAAGCAATTCTGGGCCATGGATCTGCACACTCCTTGGCTACAGGGCCTGTGATAGCAGAGCCTTTCATTTCTCCTTTGTTGTTTACTGTCACTCCTGCATTGTCTTCAAAATACAAGAATACACCATCTTTTCTCCTGTAGGATTTCTGTTGACGAATCACAACTGCTGGATGCACCTTCTTTCTCAACTCTGGCTTGCCTTTCTTGTCAAGAAAAGCATGTTCAGCTTTATCCCCATCCAGCATATTTCACTGTATTTAATTTTAACCGAGGACAGGAAAAGGAGGGGAGGGGAGAGAGAAAAAGATTAAAGCAAAACACAATATGCATCACTTACACAGCATGATTGATGGATTTCTGCTGAGCCATTCTGAGCATCCAGAATACTGAGATAAAAACAGAGCTGCCTAGAGTTTGCCTCTCTTTAATTATCCATGGCTCAACAATAGTTTCTCATTTTCACTGTGTCAGTCTTCACAGCTCCCCATGTTCCAAATGGCCAATTAGTGACAAGGCACTGAAGACACTTTAGTTCTCTCGGTTTAGAATGTAGCCCAGTTTTCCCTTATGAGTGTTAACAGCCTTACAATTAGATTTCTCTCTACATTTAAGCTGGATTTAGTGAACAATCCCAACAGTTTAAGACTTAAAGCAGTCCTGGAATGGCTGTGTCTCTACTCTTCACCTCGCCTTTCAATTCTTTCTGTTATAAAAAGAGATACATCCACTTCAACTAAGTTCTTGAGAGCTTGAAAAGACTTATCTACTATTTTTTTTCTTCCTTTCATTCTTTCGCAGTAATAATGAGCCGGAGAGAATAAGCGCTATGAGATAGCGATGTGTCATAGTTATTCTTTTGAAAGTTCCAAATACAGAGTTGGTGCCAAATAGTAAACAAACAATTCTACCCAGTTAGGAAGGAATTTATTTGGACAGAGAAACTCACTTTCTAGTTTTTCATTGTATTCTTCTAATATGTATAACTGATTATGTAAAATTAGTTATAACTAGCCGCTCCTGGCCACACGTTGCTGTGGCCCAGTCTGGTTAAATGGCCAACCAATCTGTGTGTAGATCTACACATGCACACACAAACCCGTACTACCGTATAACCCCCAACCTACCTACCTACTGTATTTCTCCCTCTCTCCCTCTACCTACCTACCTAGCGTATTTCTCCCTCTCCCTCTCCCTCTACCTACGTACCTACCTACTGTATTTCTCCTTGAATCTTATGGACAGGGTATTTTATGTCATAAATCAGATAAACTCATAAACTCAGATCTCAAAAATAATTAAATTTGAATCACTGTAATTCCTGTGATGGATGTTATTGCAAAAAAGATTGAATGTATGAATTTTAAAATGTGATATATATGTATCTCTTGCCACTATTTACTTAACAATATGATGTATGAAGACCCGGATGTAACCACCTTTTCTCTAAAATTATACCCTATATACCCTTTCCCCTATTATAATTTGTAAAACCAATAAAATTCTTTGGGGAAAAAAAGGGGTGACATAATACCTGTGGCCCACTGCTCTCTCTGTATTCATCTACCTACCTTTTTTTTTTTTACAATTTTTTACATTTCCGTTGCATGTACCTGGCACAGGTGTGGCATCTACACAATCTATATATATATATATCATTGGTGCCGTACTCGAAAGGAATGTTGTGTGAAAAGTTGGAAGTGATCAGTGCAGTACTTTTGGAGATTTGAACAAACTCTTGTTACATTTTTATTTATCTAGATAATAGAGTTCAAAATGTGTTTCATTACCAAGCAGGGAATTGAAGCAAAGATTTCCCATATAATTTCACTCTAACTTCTGCCTTAATCTTGCCTATCACGGGGAACCTCCAGGTCTAAGGAATTCAATGCTCAGAATTCTCTGCAATGGCCATCTGGTCCGAGTGACTTGAAGTCTGCCTCTCTGGGTTGAAAAAGTTGAACTGGGTGATATTGTATATTTTACATTCTAGTGAAAGAAAAATGAAAAAAAAAGTTCGAGAAATGATATAGGTTGAACAGAAAACCACAGTTAAACAGATTATTTCCAACTGGCTGATCTATCCTGCTTAGAACAGTGAAGCTTCTGACTGAAGGCACATTTATTCAATGAAGATGCTTGGCTAACCTTCTTACAAGATATCTGAATATGTAATCCAGTTTTTCTCTAATTCCCAGTTGAAAGCCAAGGCCAATATTTTAATAAATGTTGAAATATATTTTGTCCAAAGAGGCATCATACTATTGGCTTCATACTGTGTTGATTAAATTGGTAGATCTTCGCATTAAAACAAGAAGGAAAGCTCCAGGGCCTGATTTTTCACTGCAAATAATTTAAGAGTTAGTTAAGGACTTCCTGGCAAAGAAGGCATGGAGAGTCCCTACCACCATATCCAAATGACTTCCAATCCAACAGATTATAGCAGAATGAATTCACTATACTGTAGCACAAATTATAGCAGGATAAATTTGATTGATCCTAATTATCCTGCTATTCTTTGTATCATTTCTTGGAGTCAGCTGTCTGGATATGGCCTGAAACACCTTTATAAATATTCCAAATATTCAAGAAATACAGTTGTCAGAACAGATGAGGCTAGTTTCGATGAAGAAAGGGAAATATTGTCAATCTGGCGGTAAATAAGCTTGACATCACTTCTAGGAACAGGAATAGCTGGTAGCGGGTGGGGAAACTGGGTAGATGGATAAGTTAGAAGAACCTAGAAGAAATGGAACCTAAGGAGCAGAATATCTAGTAGCAAAACATTTAGGGGTAGAGAAGTAACTTTAGATATTTCAGTAGGAAAAGAAAAAGGCTGTGATAAGATCTCTCCCTCCCTCCCTCTCTCTCATAAAGCTATCTAAAAAAGCTACTGAATTAGAAGATTGCCATAAACATATGAATGTATATAATCCCATTGATACTGACCAACGTAGTATCTATTTAGTGTATGCCAACACTTCCTTATTCTATTATATTTCAAACTGATGTGAATTCATTCCATTAAGTTAGGAATAGGATAAAAAGGACAGAGGAAAAAGCCAAATCCAGAATCCTAAAAATTCTACTTTGGCAGAATTTTAGAATACTGTTTACTCAACTAAAACATGTACATCTTCTTATTTATTTATTTATTTATTGAATTTATATTGCTACCTATTCGCCCATGGATTCTTCCTCCTCTGTTGTGGAGTGTTGGCTGGGAATTCTGGAAACTATTATCCCAAAATGTGGAATTTGGATATGTGGATTAGGAGCCGTGGTGGTGTAGTGGTTAGAATGCAGTATTGCAGGAAAACTCTGCCCATAGCCAGGAATTCGATCCTGAGCAGCTCAAGGTTGACTCAGCCTTCCATCCTTTTGAGGTCATAAAATGAGGACCCAGGAGGCAAAATGTCGACACTGTAAACCACTTAGGGAGTGCTGTAAAGCACTATGAGGTGGTATATAAGTCTAAGTGCTACTACTAAGTCTAAGTGCTACTACTAAGTCTAAGTCTAAGTGCTACTACTATTCTACTATCTGAGTAAGAAGACATGTATTGGCTATTAAGGGGTCACCCCCACCCCCCACCACTGATGTTGTGTGTGTGTGCCCTTCCCAAAACATACAATAATATTCCTGGAGAAACCATTTACAGATTTGTGTTTGCTTGTTTTCTTGCAGATGTTTCATTATCCATTTTCTTGTAGATGTTTCATTAGGGTAATATAAGGTAATAAAACATCTGCAATAAAATAAGCAAGCTCAGAGAGCACCAAGGACCCCTCATTTCAACCCTGAGCCAAAACTATTGTCCTTTATGGGCATTTACAAAATTTCCCAATAAATTCCTCTTGTAGAGGGCATAGAAAATACAGTAAAACAGAATTCTTTCTATTTTAATCAAGAACTAAGACTTTTTTTTTTTACTTCAATAGAATTTAGACCAGATAGGTATATATGGAACTGAAGCTTTCAAGTGTTTCAACTGTATCACATTTTGGGCACTAACTGAATTTTTGAAGCAAAATCAATTGCACAAGAACTGAGCAGTAATTAATCTGACCGCACAGGCAATATTAAAAACCATACAAAATACAAAAATATTATTAAAAAACTATTTAATTATATCCCGTGCTAAAACCCATTATAAAACCCTAAGAATTTAAAATTTAGCCACATTTAAAAGTCAGAAAACGGGGGGTTATGCTAGGCCGGCTTGTTGGAATAAATAAGTCTTCAGACGTTGGCGGAAGAAGCGGAGGTCCGAGGTGGTGTGTAGTTCGGGGGGTAGGTTGTTCCAGAGGGCTGGGCCTGCCACAGAGAAGGCCCTTCCCCTAGGCATTGCCAACCGGCATTGCCTGGCCGACGGTACCCGGAGAAGGCCCTCTCTGTGGGAGCATATCGGTCGAAGGGATGTATGGGGCAGGAGGCGGAACTGAAGCTTTCAAGTGTTTCAACTGTATCACATTTTGGGCACTAACTGAATTTTTGAAACAAAATCAATTGCACAAGAACTGAGCAGTAATTAATCTGACCGCTGTTTTGTCTAAAGATAATGAGCCTGCTGGAAATCACTTTTAATTTGTTTACGTTAATAATGAGATTTGGCCAAGAATAATAGTAGTAAAAATCCTTGTATGATGAGGTACATTCCTCTGTAATATCTGTGAACCTTTTCTGATAAAAAGAGACTCCTAATTAATATAATGAATGTATCAAATGTAGATTTGCAAGGGAAAGCCAGATTATGATTCAATGCAGAATTTATCCTACCATTTGAAGGTGACTACATTATAAAATCTCTTTGCAAATCAAGTCAGCTTTGTTCCAGTAACAGCCTGTTTCTAAAGACAGACTAACAAACCCAGCTTTCCATGACTCCCCATATTTCTTTGGGATTATTGCCAGGCTGAATAAATTTAACAGGGTTATGGCCAGCCAAGTCACATTTTCCAAGGCCAGTGGGGAAAATCAAAGTAATACTCATGAACACAAAAAACCAGTCTCTGTGAGGGGTGAACAACAAATATCAGGATGCTATTTGGGAATAGGTAGCAAGCAGAGGTGGGTTGCTGCCGGTTCAGCCTTGATCAGCCGAACTGGTAGTAGTGGCGGCATGAGGCTCCGCCTACCCACCCAGATGCTTCTGTGCATGCGTAGAAGTGTTGCGCGAGCGAGCACGGGCAGGAGCGCACCCAAACCAGTAGTAAAGAAATTGGCAACCTACCTCTGGTAGCAAGTGTAGAGAATGTACATCACAGGAATAAATAAATAAATAAAAAGAAGAAATAAATAGCAGAGCAAAGAATAGAGAGAAGCAAAAAAAAGCAAGAAGTAAGATAAAAGGAATGTCACTTGAATCTCAGTGAGCATGGTTAAGAAAGACTAAACTGTCTATGTAAATTTCTATATAAACCATTGACTGGAGTGGAGAAACCATTGACTAAAGTTTCTGTTGACTGCTGTTTGCCTCATATCCTCTCTTCATAGTTGGTTTATTACTTTTCAATTCCCATTCACTCTTGCCTTTATGCTACATTAACAGGACCAGATCTAATACATAGTGATTGTATTTCTAAATAAAAATAGAAGTTTCTTTTGGCAAAAGCAAATCTGATGTAATAGTTAAGGTTGGAGTAAGAGTGGAAAGACCAGTCTCTTATTTATTCCCAAGCCATTGAAGCCTTTGGATGGCTTTAGCCAATCCACTCTCTCAATCTCACCTACCTCACAGAATAGCTGTTCTGGGAAATAAGGTGAGGAGGAAGTGCTTTAAGTTCTCAATGGAAAGCGGGATGGGAATCAAATAAATGTAGCAAATTCCTTAAGTGAAGGATATTCTTTTTATCAGTCCTGGAGGATCTTGATTTTAATACAGCAAGAAGGAGTCAGGCTTCTCAATGAAAGCTTAGCAATATGCTTCACAGAAATTCTAATACTTATTATGCAATATTTATTTTATTTATTTCAAAAAATGCTCAATTAATACATTGCTCACACTGAAGTTCTCTGGGTGGTTTACAGCAAAGCACATATATCACAACTGAGATATACACCCACACAAACAGACACAACTAAAATCAAATGCAAGATGGAAAAAAAAATAGGCACCAGCACAGCAATAATTGCCAAACCAAAACACTATGAATTGAAATACAATTAAGAGCCAATTAAATAATGTCTGGAAATATAGAAAATGTCTTCTCCTGGTGCTAATCAATGCTAATATGGGGAACCAGTTGAAACTGTCTGAGAAGGAATTTTACATATGGGATTCCAAGAAGAAAATGTTCTGTCCATTTCAGAGGCTCATTTCACCTCTTCTGGTAGGGAGAGATTTTAGATGATCTTAAAGACCCCATTGTTACCTATGGGAGAAGGCATTCCTTCAAGTAATTTCATCCTAACCGTTCAAGGTTAAAAACAGTGTTTGGGGATTCAGAAATGGATTGAAAGCCAGTAGAAATAGTGAAGAATTTGATACAATACAATAGCAGAGTTGGAAGGGATCTTAGAGGTCTTCTGGTCCAACTCCCTGTTCAGGCAGGAAACCCTATATTGTTTCAGACAGATGGCTATCCAACATCTTCTTAAAGACTTCCAGTGTTGGAACATTCACAACTTCTTGAGGCAAATGTTCCACTGATTAATTGTTCTAACTGTCAGGAAATTTCTCCTCAGTTCTAAGTTGCTTCTCTCCTTGATTAGTTTCCACCCATTGCTTCTTGTTCTACCCTCTGGTGCCTTGGTGAATAGTTTGACTCCCTCTTCTTGGACTCACACAATATATTCATGTAGGTCAGTCTTAGAGATTTACTGATCCACGTATGCAGGAAGAATAGTGTAGTATTTCTGTGAATGTGATAGCTGAAAGTTTATTGTACTACATACAAGCAACTCATTAGTTTAAATAGTTTACTTTAGGAAAGAGTACTGTAAAATATCATTCACGGTCTACTTTAGTATGCTTTCTTCAGTGATACTTGAGGGAAATCGTAATAGCCTGTGTAATGATACCTATAGAAGGAGTGGCAAAATCTGAGGGTGGAGTCAAAAAAGGAATGAGTCTAGAATCTTTACATAGCCACAAATGGATCAAATCCAACCCCTCTTGAATTTCGTTGTCCCTTATCTAGCATCAGAATAGAGCTAACCATTGGTCGATAGTGCATAGAATCCTCGGCATAAGTGTGACCAATAAATCAGTTTAATAGAAACTTCACATGTGGTGCTGGTCTCTCACACTTGACAATACCGAGATCAGGAAAGTGCACTGCGAACACCAACTCCTGTCCTTCTGTACTATCCGCTACCTATCAATATCTGTAGCATCGGATAACTTTAAAAAACCCTGATATCCATGATACTCAAGTAAACTACCTCCCTATAGATAAAGAGCCTAAAATTATGTGGCAAGTGTTGAAAATTTGTCTAACAGAACATCAAATGCACTGTTGTTGTAAGAAGGAGCACAACATTTAACAAGAGAAGGATTTTTGAATGTGGAACTTTCACTAAACTTAACTTGTAACGGCAATAAAATGATAGATTAATGGATTATAAGTCTGATATATCAATATTTAATTGTGGAATAAAATTTCAAATTTGCCAAAATTCTTTATCTGGTATTAGCAGAAAACCTGGTCCATTCATCACATCTCCCAATTGTTTAGGATTTACTCCAAAGACAAATTGATCTCTAGCAGGCCCACCCAAAATCTATAGCACTGGTGTTTGTGTAAGTAAAGAGCAAGGCTACAGCCAAAATATTTAAGCCATCCATTCTTCTTTTGTGACATTTCTTTTTCCCTTCTTTCTTACTGGCACTTTTTCCTTGTCTCTTCTCCCATTTTTTCCTCCCAGGTCTAAGCTGGGATAGATTGTTCTTGCCAGAGGTCTGAATTAATTGCCTACAGATGGCCCTTTGCACCCAATCAAAGTGATACAGAATAAAAGGTGTAGTTCTAGGAATGCAAGTTATCCAACCATTCACTAAAACCTAGTGCATTACTTGGTTTTAAATGTTCATAGATTACTGTGGATGATGAGCCAAAATTGCACCATTCCTGCATATTAACAGCTTGGGGAAATACAAAGGTTTGCAGAAATGTAAAATTACAGGCAAAAGTGGGGAAAAGAGATTACAAGGACTGAACATATTCAGGGGTCATAAACATTTATTATTGAATAACAGTGAATGTTAACTGAAACACATGCCAACAAAGCACTCAGCCATTCGTTGACTTTCTAGATCTTGTCTTAGATCTTATTTATTACCATTAGATATTTTTGTTTTATTGTGAACTCCTTGGGTCATTTTATAATTGTAAACTAAATTGTAGCACAGGAAATAAAATAAGGACAAAATTAATCAGGGGCATAGGGGCAGTGCCAAAAAAATGAGGATGGTGGCCTTAATCGTACAGTCAAAACCCTGTCCTTATTTTGTTCTTGTAGCCATCTTCCTGACCTTTTTTTGACCAACCCAGATGTCCCTATTGATACTTTTGGGAGATGGACATTATAATTTAGGAGCGAATCTTGCACTGAATTTCTATTTCATTAAAATTTCACCAAAATAATTGGGACTTTTGCAGATATGGTGACACTCACATTCTATGGTTTAGAATTCTCTGAGGTTAAAACTCTAATCCTCTTTATGTCACCTGTTCAATTTTGTCGGGGCAAATTTTGGAAAGTTATTTTATTTTGTGCCTACTGAGAGAGTAAACTATATATAGTGCCACCTGTAATTATTCATGAATTCTATTTTAAAAATATAGGGAATCATTGTTGCAAATAAAGTGCTTCTCTAGCAGAAAGAAAGATTGTTCAATAATATGTGCAATTCTTCTGAGTTTTTCCTTGAAAAAGTCTAATAGCATTTTGGGCATTGATTTAAATGCTAGTTTTTGAGAAATTAAAGAATAACAACTGTCTATTCAAGTTCGGGTTCTTACTTGCTGGTAAGAAATGTTCTTTGTGACTGCAGCTGGGGAAAATTTTATTTGGATTAAAGAAATATGCTAGGAATCATTCTGACATATTTGTTCATTTTTAAAAAAAAATAGTATTAAGTTTGTGGGTATGTCTAGATAAGCCAGAAATCAAGAAATGTTTATGAATGAGACAGTTCCTAGTGTACATTGCCAGCTGATCCTGATGTGGTGGAATTCTCTAACCCTGGAACTATATATTACCAAAATATTGCAAAAGAGATCAGGGCTGTCTTAATGCATGGGCCTGATGGGCACTTGCCCATGGGCCCCACAAGCATAGGAGCCCCATACTAATCTGTCTATGTTAGCCCTTCAATGCACCTTGTATCATATAATTACAACAACATATTTATTACATTTTACTGCATTTTTAAATTAATACTAACATGCAAATCAGTGGTGGGTTGCAGGCAGTATGCCCCATATAGGCGTACTCGAGCCAGCCCGGAGCAGCAGATACCATTCCGGTACGGTGCTCTGGAGGGCCTGCCTGCCTGCCCACCCTCGCTCCTTACCTATTGTTTTAAAGCTTCTGTGCTGCTGCGCATGCACATGGCATAGACAGTGCCTGTGTGACACTCCGCAGAGCAGCTGGAGTGTCGTGGAGCGTCAACGAGGCACTAAGACGCATGCATACACTGCATGCATGTGTGCGCATGCTACGTGCGTCCATGAGGATGCTGCCGGCCCTGTTCCAACTGTATCAGTTGGAACGGGATTTGAAACCGACCACTGATGCAAATATGTTTATAGACCATTTACATTTTTATTCCTGTGAGTAGTTGTCTTAGGGGCCCCAGTACACTGCCTTGCCCGGGGCCCATAATGCTTTTAAGATGGCCCTGAAAGAGATGGATATTTTTCTGCTATCAAATAAGTGATTAGCACCATCTCAATTAAGCTAAGACTCAGAAAGAACATCAAAGGTGGTAATCAGGCTCTGTCCTTGTGTATTCACTGAAAAATGAAAGCTCTTTTTGCTTGAATTAAACTGGCATGCTCTGAATCTTTTAGAATCTTGTGTTCCTAATATTACCTAGTTCCTGGTTTTGTGTTATGGTAACATACTGTAAAAGAATTGATACCTGTTTAAATTCCTCTGAGGATGTACAGTCACGCAAATGACAAACCCTTGAACTACAATTTGCTTAGCTTTGTCATTTCTGGATAAAATCTAGATTTCAAGGCAGGTTTGAAATCCTGAATTTGCTTTATTCTGTGACAAAGATAGTAATAAGTCTGCTCAAGATGCCAATCAAAAAAGATCAAGTTCATTATTCTATTTTTGTATATAAGCAACAGGGCTACCAAATCTTTAGACATTGATGGCTACTAGATGGCAGCAAAGAAATACAGAAAACTAACTTTTCACTAGCATCCAACGGTTATCTAGTTTTTTTGCAACCCAGATCTTTTTCTGGCCTAAGAAAAAGAATTAATAACAAAACATAAACAATAAACTCATAGATGTTTTAATGTCATGCTACATCGGGGTGTCAAATTCATATCATCGTAGCATCATCACATGACATATCACAACTTTGCCCCCCTTTGCTAAACTGGGCATGGGCCGAGCCAGTGTGTGGTGCTTCTGGCCATGGCTGTGAGTTTGACAGCCCTGTGCTGGACAAAACGTATTGCATTCTTTGACAAAGTGACAAAATTAATGGGCCAGAAGAATGCTGTGGGTGTAATTTACTTGGACTTTACTAAGCCATTTGATAAAATAGACCATAACCTACTACTTGATAATATAGAAAAATGTGGGTTAGACAGTATCACCACCAGATGGATTCATAACTTGTAGACCAACCGCACTCAACGTGTAGTTCTCAATGGAACTGCATCTACATGCAGTGGGGAACCCCAAGACTCTGTTTTAGGCTCAGTACTATTCAACATCTTCATCAATGATTTGGATGAGGGGATAGATGAACTCTTCAAAATTTCAGACAACACCAAGCTGGCAGGAATAGCCAACGCTCCAGAAGGTAGGCTTAAGGTACAGAAGGATCGTGACAGACATGAACATTGGGCGCTATCTAACAAAATGAAATTCAATGGTGAAAAAATACGGTTCTACATTTAGCCAAGACAGGTGGCATCTGTATCAATAGTAGTAACTATGAGAAGGATCTTGGAATACTAGAGGACAATCACTTAAATATGAGCCAGCAATGTGCTGCAGCTCCCAAAAAACCCAACATAGTTCTAGTCTGCATTAACAATGGGATAGAATGAAGATATAATCATCATCATCATCATCATCATCATCATCATCATCATCATCATCATCATCATCCTCATCCTCATCATCTTTATTGTCATTGTACTAAAATTACAATGAAATTGGTTTTAACTTCACTGGTGCAAAATTATAAAAGAAACAAAAAAAAGAGAAAAGAAAAAAGAAAAAACTAGCACGTGCATGGAGTGATTGCGGTTGAGTTTAAAAGTCTCACAGCCCAAGGATAGAAGCTATCTTTAAACCTGTTCATTCGGCTGGCTATACTTTGATATCTTCTGCCTGATGGTAGAAGGGCAAAGAGATACCAACCAGGGTGTGAATCATCTTTGAGAATCTTCCTTGCTCTGCTAAAGCAGCGAGATCTGGCGATGTTATCCAGTGATGTCAGAGGGCAACCGATGGTTTCTTGTGCCGAATTGATCACTCTCTGTAGTGCCTTCCTCTCTGCAACTGTTAGACCAGCATACCACATTGTGATACAATATGTGAGGACACTTTCTATGATGGACTGATAGAAAGAGGTCATCAGCCGTTGTTCCACCTGATTTTTCCGCAGGACTCTAAGGATCATCTGAAGTATTAATACCACTTACCTTGTTAAGACCACACTTGGAATCCTGCATCCAGTTTTGGTTGCCACAATGTAAAAAAAGATATTGAGACTCAGAAAGAGTGCAGAGAAGAGCAATAAAGATGATTAGGGGACTGGAGGCTAAAACATATGAAGAATAGTTGCAGGAACTGAGTATGTCTAGTTTAATGAAAAGAAGGACTATGGGAGTCATGATAGCAGTCTTCCAATATCTCAGGGGTTGCCACAAAGAAAAGGGAGTCAGCCTATTCTCCAAGGCACCTGAGGGCAGAACAAGAAGCAATGGGTGGAAACTAATCAAGGAGAGAAGCAATTTAGAACTGAGGAGAAATTTCCTGACAGTTAGAACAATTAATCAGTGGAACAATTTGCCTCTAGAAGTTGTGAATGCCCCAACACTGGAAGTTTTAAAGAAGATATTAGATAACCATTTGTCTGAAATGGCATAGGGTTTCTTGCCTGAGCAGAGTGTTGGACTAGAAGACCTCCAAGTTCTCTTACAACTCTGTTGCTCTCTTCTCTTCTCTTCTCTTCTCTTCTCTTCTCTTCTCTTCTCTTCTCTTCTCTTCTCTTCTCTTCTCTTCTCTTCTCTTCTCTTCTCTCCTCTTCTCTTCTGTTCTGTTTTCTATTTTTATTTCTAGCCCAAATTAATCTTAAATCAGCATAAAATGGATATGATTGTCCTTCTTCCTGATAATGCTTATTCAACAAGAAAAACAGAGGCAGGTCAATATAATGCAGGACCTAAGGCCAATCCCAGTCAGTGGCCCTATGCTGGGCTGCAGCCCATTTGGAACTGGGCCATTGAAGTGGAGGGCAACTGTACACATGTGAAGCTGCATTTGTGAAAGCAGTGCCTGCACACATGTGCACATTATTGTATGCACCTCACTGGAAAAGAAAAAAAAAGTTTGGCATCAATCCTAGCAGTTTGTCAAAAACTGCAAGATCCCAAAAGAAAAATCATGAAATTTGTAGGGCAATAATAATAATAATAATAATAATAATAATAATAATAATAATAATAATAATAATAATAATAATAATAACAACAACAACAACAACAACAACAACAACAACAACAACAACAACAATTTTATTTATAACCCGCTCTCTCTCCCCGAAGGGACTCGAGGCGGGGCACAGGGAATTAAAAAACAGTTAAAACAGACAAAATACAAAATTAAAAACAAATTAAACTTGCCCTGCGCCAAAAACTCCTCTAAAACTAAACTATCCCTAAAAAACCCCTAGACAATTTAAAATTTAAATTACCCTAGGCCAGCCAAGCAGAAGAAGTGCGTTTTTAATTGCTGTCGGAAGGAGGGAAGGGCTGTAGTTGTTCTGATTTTGGGGGGAAGGTCGTTCCAGAGGGTCGGGCCCACCACAGAGAAGGCCCTTCCCCTGGGCGTCGCCCGCTGGCACAGCCTAGTGGACGGCACCCGGAGAAGTCCCTCTCTGTGGGAGCGAATCGGCCGCAGGGAGGTATGGGGCAGAATGCGATCCCACAGATAGCTAGGTCCCGTGCCATGGAGCGCTTTAAAGATGATAACTAACACCTTGAAGCGCACTCGAAAGACGACAGGCAGCCAATGCAGCTCGCGCAGGAGCGGTGTTACATGGGAGAACCTGGAGTTCCCATAACTGCCCGCGCGGCTGCATTCTGGACAAGCTGAAGTCTTCGGGTGCACCTCAAGGGGAGCCCCATGTAGAGAGAATTACAGTAGTCCAGTCGGGATGTCACAAGGGCATGATTGACTGTGCAAAGGGCACCCCGATCCAATAGGGGCCGCAACTGGCGGACCAGGCGAACCTGGTAAAACACCCTCCTGGCCACGGCTGTCACTTGATCTTCCATGGATTCACCATGATGGTGAACCTATGGCACGTGTGTCACAGGTGGCATACAGAGCCCTCTCTACAGGCACATGAGCCATCTCCCCAGCTCAGCTCCACCACACATGTATGAGCACCTCCTACCAGCCAACTTTTTTGGGGGTGTGCTGTGCATGCAAAGAGGGTGGAGTGCACGTGCATGCATAGAGTGTGTGCGGAGCATGGGGGGGATCACATGTGCATGTGCTGAGGGGAGGTAGGGGAGCACAGGGGAGTCACCCATGTATAGCATTACAGGTGTGTCCGTGTGCATGCACTTTCAGCACGCAGCAACGAAAAGGTTAGCCATCACTGGTATAGGGAATATAATTTGGTATTTAATTTGAAACATATTTAACTTAATCAAACCAAAACAATGTTTTCTCCTGATCTATCGAGTTATCTTTCTCCTGAATACTTTTAAGGTGTGTTGGTGGGCCCCTTCATTCAAAGAATATTGCAAAACCCTGACAAAGGCCAAAGCAAAAATCAAATAAAATACATTGTAACTTAGAGTATTGAAGAACCCAACCTAGAATTAATGTCCAATTTACGTCCAGGGTTATTTTTCTATGCGTGGTAGATTTATTTTGATTGGAGACGAAATGAGACAGGGAGGAAGAGAAGCAGAAGAGGAGTGAAGTGTGGCTGAAAATAAATGGACATGTCTACAGTGAAACATTACATTGTAGAATCAGCTGAGACATTCGTAGAAGAAGCCCAAAGTAGTCATTATTTTGTTAGATGGAATTTCATCCACTTTTTTTTTAAAGAACCAAGATCATTATTACTGAAATTCAAGGCATGTTTAATACTATTTAATGGTAAGAAACAAAACATAGAATAATTTAGAATACTCCCTGTTCTGCCCCACAGACGGACACACACAAGCTTGGCTGTTTGCCACTATCTCCTTGGCTGCGATCCCTAACTCATGTTACAAATACAGACAGAGAATTGCAGACTCAAACGACCAGAGAATTCCAATGAGGAGTTGTACCTGTTGTTTCCTGCAAATGACCCCTTCCAAGCCTTTCCTATAAGCTCTCTTGGGCCACTCAGCAACCAGCTGGTGCTCATCAGGGCTTACGAGCTTGTCTCTTACATAACTGTTGCCTCCTTTTCTCAGCCCTGCATAATCTAGCATCAGGGACAAACTGCTCCTGATCCTCCCCACTGCTCCATGACCTAGGCGCCTCCTGGTGGCCAACCAGACTCTCTGCTTCCTCACGGTCTCCCTCCTATAAGAGACTTATAGGACTATTCACTAGAAGAGTCCATCAGTGCTGCCCTGGGCCCTTTTGGAGAAGGGTGGGGTATAAATTTAATAAAAGAAAAAAAAGCAGCTCATCCGGAGCCGGCTGGGCCACAGCATTCCCCAAAAATGTTTTGCATCTACTCTATTCCTTAAGGTTCCATAAGACATAATTCCAGTCATTTTATTCATCTTTAATGTTAGCAACCTGGAGTAATAATCCAAGAAGACAATATCCCTTCTTTTCTTGAAAACGCTGACTACACAATCTGTGGAATATCAGTGACATTTAGACAAATGACTCCATAATACTATAGCAGGGAAAATACATTTTAGAGAGATTCTATTAAAAATAAACCCCAGAGATAAAACAATGACCCACATACCAGGTTGGTAAAATCAGTTGGAAGCCCTTCCAATGTGCAGTTCAGGCAAAGAGTAGCCATATCAAGTGACATAGGTTTATATGCCTATTTGTTAGCTGACTGTTAAAAGTCATACCTGTGGGAATATATTTATTTTTTTACCTCTGCCATGTAAGCCTTGCACAAAATAAAGTGGTTACCATGCTCATGTTACTACCATTTCAATGTCTAAGGCACTAAATATCCACTACAAAGACAATTGTATATATGTATGTACTGTGTGTCTATCTATTTATGCACATCAGGTAACGCTGAATCAGGTACCTAAATGTGTATAATTACTGTAATTGGTTGATTGGAAGGGACCATTCAATGTGAACAAAAATCTTGAATTATAACCTATCTAGATTTTTAAAAAAATGGTAGATCTGACAAAGTCCAGGAGAAGCTCAAAAACTCACTTGGTTAAGGAGTCTCTGTGTCATTACTGCTTCCATCATAAATCAACAAAGAACACACTTAAATTCATTTGGAAAGTTTAAGGCTACTTTTACTGAAAATGATAAGACTGCAGAGAAAGTCAAGCAAGGAATGAAACATTTGGGCACACAACATACGTATCAAAGCATAACCCAACCCTTAACCTCATTGACCCCAGCATATTGTCCAATGCGAAGTCGGCCACAACATCAGGTGCAGTTCCTTCCCAGGATCATCATCAGAATGGAATGCAGGCCGTTAGCTGAAGTGATAACAACTGTAGCCGTCTCTCTCCCTCCTGCCCCCTTAGTAGCTTAGCAACCCCAACCCTCCCCACGTTTCAATATGACATACTATGCAGGCAAAAGCAGAGTCTGACATTCTGCTATTTGTACCATGAAAATTTAAAATAATTGCTATTTCTGTTATAATTCATTATAGCCACCCTTGCTGAGAGTTCTTTTTGGAGAGTCATGGGAGTTTCTTTGCCATTCCTGCCTCTTAGGGAAGTGTCAGAGTCAACTCTGAGGAGCTCTTTCCTGTACTTTTCTGAGAGTAGAGAGTTCTTAGACAAAGAAGATCCAGGAAACGAGCAACAGGAAAACACCTCCATCCTTTCTAATCAATGCTCCTAAATGAATTCAATTTATCACTGGTCAGAAGAGCACCAGGAGAAAAGCCCAATATATTGTTGTGATAGACTTCCAACTAGTGGGGATCAGATTGGGTGTTCTATAACCCGTACCCTGACAATAAATACATGAATGAATAGGAGTGCAATGACAGCGAGAACCTGTCAGTTAGAGCATGGAACCCTTCTCAAATTATATCTGGGAATCCAAAGCTAATTTCCCCCTAAGACTCAATTTCATGGACAGTGATGAGGCTTGAAATAAAAACATTAAAAAAAAGATACCCTGATTTTTCTAGTTCTCTCTTCATCTGTTTCAATTAACAGTTTTCCTCTCAAGAGTAAATATGATTCTGAATACTACAATCTGCAAGATTTTCAGCATTCAGGCTGAGCACATAGATATTCCCCACAAGTGATATTTAGTACATGCAGCATGGATGATGGTTTTTCTTTGTCTTTTTGCATTAAAGCCTAATATATATAGTGTTAGTTCTCTGGTGATGAGCCAAAAGACAGAAAAGGAAAGCAGATTGCTTCCTTCCTTAATTAGGGCTTACCAGGGTGTTGTAGCACACACACACACACACACACACACACACACACACACACACACACACACACACACACATTGGGCTTAGGAAAAATACCTTCTTTTCATTTAGATCCAACTGTATTTTGATACTCATGGTCAGGGAGTGCAAATATCAAATATGGTATTATTTTGAAACAAATTGATGAAACTAGTTCCTAGAATTAATATCCTCATTCCTGATCCAGGAAGTAAATTTATTACCTGGATGTAGTAATATGGTAGTAATTAAAAATGTGTCTGACACTTGTCTGAGCCATCACCTAAATAGTTCCTTGAAATGATATCCATATTTCCCTAATGGGTCTTCTCTCCCAATATCTCTTATGCAATTAAAGGTACAGAAATTAAAATTTGAAGAGGGAAATTGTATACGCTCATATTACTAGGCAGGATGTGTATGTATGCATTTTCCTACAATCTTATTCCGCTTCATACCTACAGTATATACAGCATCATCATACTTCAGAAATTTAAAACTCAAATGTTGGAGTCCATGTGTGTGTGTGTGTGTGTCTGTGTGTATGCATACGTATATACGTATGTATGTATGTGTGTACACTATGTATGTATGTTGCTAGAATGGAATGCCCTGTTGCAACAGTTGGTCATTGTTTACAAATGCAGCTAATGAAACCCTGAATTACTTTAAGGGATATGTGGAGGTTAAATTTCCATTTTTCCTCTGGTCTTTTGCTGCCTTGCTTCTCTGTGCTTCGTATTGTCATAATTTTATTATTAGCCATTAATCAACCTGTGGCAGACTGCCAGGAAAGCACTCAGAAACATATTCCTATTCACCTTTCTATTCCAAAATGCAGTAATTCATCATGCACTAAATTTGACCCCTTTCAAGTTTTGTAAAACCAGAGTGGAAAAGACAGAAGTGCACAGGCAAATAATAGAAAAGGAGTTTTATCAATAGGGTGATGATGAGGCTGCTTCTACTGCCATTGAAACTCTGCTTCTTTTCTAGAAGGTCAAAACAGCATACACACTTCTCTCCTCCATTATTACCCTAACAACCTCGCAAGATCGATTAACAAAAGAAATTATAAGTGCTCTACAATCACCCAGTCAGGTTAATGATGGAGTGAAAACTTGAACCCGAATCTCAGAATAATAAAATTACAGCGTTGGAAGGGACCTTGGAGATCTTCTACTCAAAACCACTGCTCAAGCAGGATACTCTATACCAGGGGTGTCAAACTCGTCATGGTGACATCACTTGATGTAGCGGGACTTTTCCCCCCTTCACTAAACAGGTTGGGATAGGTCCAGCATGTGACGTATCTGGCCATGGGTCGCGGGTTTGACAGCTCTGCTCTATACCATTCTGCATAAGTGATTATCCAGTCTCTTCATGAAAGTCTGCAGTGGTGGAGCTTATCCTAATCCTAGTCATATATTATAATCAATGTACTCAATGTACACTTGGTATGTTAAATAAAAAAAGATTCAGTTGAATTCTATAAAATTTTATTAAGGCCCTAGGAAGGATATCATGGTCAGTTTGTTAGTTCTTTGTCAGTAAGCAAACAGTAAAGTAGCCTGTGAGAATTTTGCTAGGTGGGAGAAGAGTTTGAAGAGTTATAAGAATGAACATAGTTTCTCAGTGATGCACCTTGTGAGACAATCCTAAATTATGCTTTAACCTAAGGTGAAAGAGGCGATATGGGGTAATTCAAAGGAAGAATGGATCTGTTGAAAGAAAATGTCTTTGGTAGCATGATTGAACTGTTTCATATATTTGCAATGCTCCGTGAATGATTGATTGACTAGCACAGGGGTCTCCAACCTTTGCAACTTTAAGTCTGAAGGACTTCAGCTCCCAGACTTCTCCAGCCAGAGCTGGAGCTCTGGCTGGAGAAGTCTGGGAGCTGAAGTCCTCCCTTCCTTCAGACTTAAAGTTGCAAAGGTTGGAGACCCCTGGACTAGCATGTAGTAGAAGTTGTCATTTTAATATGATTAAACTGTCTTAACTTTATGGTCTTATCTATTGCATGTTTTCAAGATACCCAGGGAAGACTTGGTAGAAACAATATGAGATTCTATAGGTGATTTTGACTTTCACCTTTCAGCAGCTCCAACTGGGTTGCTTGTGTTGAAGGATGCTAAGAAACTAGTACAGCATATTTAGAGGCCTACATTTGCCTCATTCTTTCCTAGCACACGGCCAGACAAATATCTACTGACAAACAAGCAAGACATCTCTTTGTCTTTCTCTTTTTGTCTTTTGGAGGATGGTAAAGTGGAAGACAAATTTCAGATAGTTCAGATATTTCAACTGTTGAAGTTAAAATATAAAATTAACTTACTTCAAGTAAGCTGACTTTGAATTTAAGGCAATTGTCAACTTCCATCTGCTACCTGCAAAAGCAAAGGAATATTAAAACATAGAAAACCTAAAAATTCTAGTTTTGTTTGCATATATGTGAAAATATGCAACTGGCTAGAAAACACATTTTAAAAAGAGCAGGGCCAAGATAAACAATCACATTAATAACTGAATTACTGACTACTAATTAAAATTAATTGCCTGTAAAATTAAGACACCTTACAGGCAATGAATTAATTCCCCATTTGCAGATATACACACATAATCTATTCTTGTACATATGTACAGTATAAGTATTCTAGAGAGGAAGATAGATGGTGGGGATGCGGGCTTAGAGTAGGGGTGGGCAAACTTTGCAACTTTAAGTCTGAAGGACTTCAGCTGCCAGACTTCTCCAGCCAGCTTTGCTGGCTGGAGAATTCTGGGAGCTGAAGTCCTTCAGACTTAAAGTTGCAAAGTTTGCCCACCCCTGGCTTAGAGGATCTAAACCTTTAATGTGCAGTATAATATGTCTCCAGGTTAAGGTTACCCCTAGTGCAAGTTAAGGACTCTCCTAGTTAAGAGCAAAGCCTATTGTAGCAAAAAAGTGAGTTAAATACACATTGATTCAAGTTAAATACACAATGCTCTGAGTTCATTACACAATACCACGTACACAGTATCAATTATACAGTTCTGCCTTACATGCACATTTGATTTAAGGACAGACCTTAGGAATAGATTTTGTTTTTAAACTATGGACTACCAGTGTGTCTAATTCAGTTCAGTCACTTTTAATCCTGTCTAAACACATAGAACTTCTCCTAAAGAGGGATGGAGCTGGTTAACTAAGCTTGTTCCATTTGATTGGGAATGGAAACTGGGTAAGACTATGTTTATTCTTCCTTGGTCTCATAGGACAGAGGAATTTTTATCCACATCCCCTTTCCCCTTTTATCCCCTTTTGGTACCAGGAACTGACAGTAGATCATGCGTGTATTTTGTGCTGCCAATTCTGTGCAATGATCAGTTCTGAGCTGGGATCAGATAAGGGGCACCAAAGTTGCTCTCTGGCTCTTTTTTCCCATCCCATCCCTCTTAATATCCTTACAAAAATAATGAGATGGGCAAAGAAGGGAAGTAGGGAAAATAGGTTCTTCCACCAGCAAAAAGATCTACTTCTCCCTTTGACTGGGGGCTGAAAAGGGGTAGAGGGTAAGATTGATTTGACTGCAGAGTGGTGGTGGGTTTCAAAATGTTTTAGAACCTCTTCTGTAGGTGTGGCCTGCTTTGTGGGAGTGGCTTGCTGACCATGTGACCAGATGGGAGTGGCTTGCTGACCATGTGACCGGATGGGAGTGGCTTGCCAGCCATGTGACTGACTGGGAGTGGCTTGGCAGTCATGTAACTGGGTGGGCATGGCCAACTGGTAAAATGTGTTGAAACTCACTTAACAACGCTCTTGCTTAGCAACCAAAATGTTGGCTCAGAAACTCTGGCAATTGAAGCATGCAGGTCTTAAAACTGTCAAGTTCCAAGACCCTTGCACCCCTAACCCTTTAGGGGAAAAAACCCAGGGGTGTTCAAACGTGACAGCTTTAAGACTTGTGGACTTCAACTCCCAGAATTCCTCCTCTCGCTCTTCATCCTGATGATGGGCGGATGGGTGGGGGGAGGGAGTTGGAACCGGTTCTCAATGGCCCTGTAGATTTGTGGAACCTCTTCTATAGGAGAGGTTAGAACTGGCAGGAACCCACCCCTGCTGCACAGCCAGGGAAATGACTGAAACCTGGGATACAGTTCCCTAGTCAGTCAACAGGAGTGCTGATTTACCACCAGTCTAACAAGTACTTAGAAGCTGACCGCTGGGCAGCACAAGGAAATGACAGCTAATGATTTAAAAACCAGCCATCAACATCCCAATCAACATCTAAAAAGCCACATAACAGGTACTATGAATACCACATACAGAACAACATCCACTTTGCCAGAGAGAAGTTATCTGAAGATGATGGGCTCCAGCATGAATCTCAAAGCTCAGAAGACAAAACCTCTGGTCTGGTAACTGACCCATATTGGATGTGCAATTAAAAAAAGTTTCATGGTAGCTGTATGCTGGATGGGGGAGTGCAATCCAGATTTTGTTTGTTAATTCCCTACATTGGGGCTCTCTACATGGGGCTCCCCTTGAGATGCACCCGAAGGCTGCAGCTGGTCCAAAATGCAGCCGCGCGGGTAGTTTGGGGAGTCACTAGATACTCCCACATAACACCGCTCCTGCGCGGGCTGCACTGGCTGCCTGTGGCCTTTCGGGTGCGTTTCAAGGTGTTGGTTATCATCTTTAAAGCGCTCCATGGCACAGGACCTAGTTATTTGCGGGATCGCATCCTACCCCATACATCCCTTTGGCTGATTCACTCACACAAAGAGGGACTTCTCCGGGTGCCGTCCACTACGCAATGCCAGTGGGCGACGCCCAGGGGAAGGGCCTTCTCTGTGATGGGCCTGACCCTTTGGAATGACCTTCCCCCTGACATTAGAACGACTACGGACCTCCACTCCTTCCGTCAGAAACTCAAAACCCACCTATTTCATTTAGCCGGCCTGGCCTAATTCTATGCTTCCCACCTCAGTTTGTAATTTTAAATTATTTTATGCGGTTTTAAGGTTAAGTTTTTAATTTTTATAAATTTGTACAGAGGGTTATTTAATTCAGTTTTAGTTTATATGTATTGTTGATTGTGATATTTTTAATTTTACCTGTACACCGCCCCGAGTCCCTTCGGGGAGAGGGGGCGGTCTAGAAATCCAATAAATAATAATTGATGATTTAGAAAAGAATGTATAATAAAGTGCACAGACCTCAATTATGAAATATTTTGTGCATTTAAGGATAGTTGCTGAATGTAGCAAAAAGTGCAATAAGGAAGATTATTTCTTATCTTCCTTAAACATGGTTGCGTGTGTGAAAAGAAATGCAATATTTAGCAAGTAGTTCAATATTGGGCGGAGAGTAAGAAAAGCTTTATTATGATTTCTAGATTATTTAATGATTTTATGGATAAACATATCAGGAATATTTATAGCACTATTAAAGTTTTTGTTGGTTATGTGAATGTGAATATTGTTTTATGTGCAGATGGTGCCATGTTGGCTGAGACTAGATATGATAAATAATAATTCCTCCCATTATGTGTTTATTTATTTATTTTATTAAATTTATACCCCGCCCTTCTCCGGTGTTGTACCGTGTTTTCCCAAAAATAAGACCTGGTCTTTTTTCTCTCTCCAAAAGACACATTAGGGCTTATTTTCTGAAGAAATACAGTATTAGGGTGATGGTAAAAGAGTGGTGGTGGGTTTCAAAATGTTTTAGAACCTCTTCAGTAGATGTGGCCTGCTTTGTGGGAATGGCTTGCAAAAGACCAGGACCCATGGCTCGGGGCCTAGTTATATGCGAGACCATCTCCTGCCCCATACATCCCTTAGACCGATACGCTCCCACAGAGAGGGCCTTCTCCGGGTGCCATCAGCCGGACAATGCCGGCTGGTGACACCCAGGGGAAGACCCTTCTCTGTGGCGGGCCCTGCCCTTTGGAACGACCTACCCCCTGAACTCTGCACTATCACTGACCTCTGCCTCTTCCGCCAGTGTTTAAAAACACACTTATTCCATCAAGCCGGCCTAACATAGCCTCCGCTGTGACTAATTTTAGATAGTTTTAATTGAGGGATTTTAATTGGTTTTAGTGCAGGTTTTTGCTATTTAATAGATTTTTAAATTTATATGTTTTGTATTATTTATGTATGTTGTTTTTAAATTCCTGTGCGCCGCCGTGGGTCCTTTTGGAGAAGGGCGGGGTATAAATTGAATAAAAATAATAAATAAATAAATAAATAAAGCCTGGCCAGGCACCCTACCCCCTGGTCTGCGCATAAGAGGCAGTGAGTGTCTGTGGGATGATGGTGTCCAGAAGTAGCTGCAGTCCAAGCACTGTGACTGCTGAGCCAGCCCTCCAAGCAGCAGGAAGAGGCAGCAGCACATGGAGAAGCATTTGATCTGGCCCACTGGATGCGTTGCATGGCCACTTGCCCACTCCATCCCATCATCTGTTCTTTGATTTCTGGTGACACAATGGGGCAGGCAGCCACACGGTGCATCCTGTGGGCTGGATCGCATGCCCATCCACTGTGCCTCTGCTTCCACTTGCTGCTTTGAGGGCTGGCCCAGTAGTCACGGTGCTCAGACTCACCTGCGCTGCATGGGCTGTGCCACCCCGGAATGCGCTGGCCACACAGCCACCCACCCACTCCATCCCACTATCTGTCTTTGCTTGCCTGTGGCTGTGATGGGGCAGGTGGCCATGCAGACATCCAGCAGGCCAGATCAAATGCCCTCCCCCACTCATCCATGGGCCTCCACCTGCGGCTTAGAGGCCCAGCCTGGCAGTTGCAGCGCTCGGACTCACCTACGCTATGTAGGCTGTGCAGCCCCAGATGTGCCAGCTAAGAATTTTGGTGGGCTGCTGCTACTGCTGGACATCTTTGGCCCCTGCACGCTCTCCATGTTCTGTGCTGGACACCCCTCCCCCACTCTCACCTCCCTCAAAGATGACAATCTTAACTGGGGCGTCTTTTTTACAGTAATACAATAGCAGAGATGGAAGGGACCTTGGAGGTCTTCTAGTCCAACCCCCCCTCCCTAGGCAGGAAACCCTATACCATTTCAGACAAATGGCTATCCAACATCTTCTTAAAGACTTGCAGTGTTGGGGCATTCACAACTTCTGGAGGCAAGCAGTTCCACTGATTAATTGTTCTAACTGCGCAGGTGAGTCTGAACAGGAAATTTCTCCTCAGTTCTAAATAAAATAAATAAATAAATAAATAAATAAATAATTTAATTTATGACCCGCTCTCTCTCCCCGAAGGGACTCGAGGCGGGGCACAGGGAAATTAAAAATACATACAAAACCACAAACAATACAGTATTAAAAGGAATTAAACTAAATCCTGTGCTAAAATCCCATGTTAAAACTAAAACTAAGACAAGCCCCTAAAAAACCCCTAAAAACAGTTACGTTATCCCAGGCCGGCCAAGCAAAAGAAATGTGTTTTTAATTTTTGACGGAAGGAGCGGAGGTCCGTAGTTGTTCTAATATCGGGGGGAAGGTCGTTCCAGAGGGTCGGGCCCACCACAGAGAAGGCCCTTCCCCTGGGCGTCGCCCGCTGGCAGAGTCTAGTGGACGGCACCCGGAGAAGTCCCTCTCTGTGGGAGCGAATCGGCCGCAGGGATGTATGGTATAAGTTGCTTCCCTCCTTGATTAGTTTCCACCCATTGCTTCTTGTCCTGCCCTCAGGTGCCTTGGTTAATACTTTGACTCCCTCTTCTTTGTGGCAGCCCCTGAGATATTGGAAGACTGCTATCATGTCTCCCCTAGTCCTTCTTTTCTTTAAACTAGACATGCCTAGTTCATGCAACCGTTCCTCATATGTTTTAGTCTCCAGTCCCCTAATCATCTTTGTTGCTCTTCTCTGCACTCTTTCTAGGGCCTCCATGTCTTTTCTACATTGTGGCGACGAAAACTGTATGCACTATTCCAAGTGTGGCCTTACCAAGGCCTTATCAAGTGGTATTAACACTTCATGTGATCTTGATTCTCTTCCTCTGTAGATGCAGCCTAGAACTGTGTTGGCTTTTTTGGCAGCTGCTGCCCATGGCTGGCTCATATTTAAATGGTTGTCCACTAGGATTTCAAGATCCCTCTCACAGTTGCTACTATTGAGCAAGGTACCACCTATACTGTACCTGTGCATTTTGTTTTTCTTGCCTAAATATAGAACCTTACTTTTTGAATAGGGCTTATATTATGAGCATCCTAAAATCATTCTAGGACTTATTTTCTGGTTGGGTCTTGTTTTCAAGGAAACATGGTATAAAGTGGAGAATTAGTAACTTTCAATACTAATCGTTCTCTCAATCTTAGAAAGGTTTCTACAGCTGTTATCTGTTTACCATTTGAGACATGTACACCATTTCTTTCCCATTTCTTTTCTCTTTTTCTTAAGGTTTCAGATACAGTGAGACAGAATTCTTTTTAAAGTTGTATCTCCAATCTGTCAATAAGAACATATTATCATATAGTCCGTACTCTTCTAAAGAGCAATATTCTCCAGCAAATGGCTCTCTTTGGTTCTCAAATGGTTCTCAAATGGTTCTCTATGGCTCGGGGCCTAGCTATATATGAGACCGCCTTCTGCCCCATACATCCCTTCATCCGATCCGCTCCCACAGAGAGGGTCTTCTCCAGGTACCATCGGCCGGGTAATGCCGTTTGGCGACACCCAGGGGAAGGGCCTTCTCTGTGGCGGGCCCGGCCCTCTGGAACGACCTACCCCCCGACCTTTGCACTACCTCGGACCTCCGCCTTTTCCGCCAACGTCTTAAGACGTATTTATTCCAACAAGCCGGCCTAGCGTAGCCCCCCGTTTCTGACTCTATCTATAAATTTTAATTTTCAGGGTTTTAAATGGGTTTTTAGCACGGGTTTTAATTTAATTTAATATGTTTTAATAGTGTATATTGTCTTTTGTTATGGTTTTAATAATGCCTGCGCGCTGCCCTGAGTCCTAACAAGGAGAAGGGTGGGGTATAAATTCAAAAAATAAATAATAAAAATAATCTTTGGTTTTTTTCCTACTTTCCTTCTTAGGAACTGGAGTTAAATTTACATTCTTATTTCCTGGATTGTCCTCTCATTTGTCATAAAACGTATTTGGCACACTAAATTAATTACTCAGCTTTATTTTTCATCTTTCACTTTCATGTACATTTTTCTTAATTTGGTATTTTTCCTCAAACATTATACTCCATATGTCTGTGACTATGAAGATTACTTTTTATTACTGTAAGTTATATAAGGGTTGACAGCTGTGGCTCTTGATTTAGTTTTATGGGTCCATCAATTTAATTTGCAAGCAATCTCTCCATCTTTTGGTTACAGCTGCCTGTCCTTTCTGCATGAGAGTTTTAGAAAAAGGAAAGAGAGAAAAAAAATAGACTGTTTGAATTGTTTCCACCTACTTCATGCTTCAACCCTTTCCACCATTAGCATCGTTGGAAAATAATTACTTGAGTACCTTGTCTCAGTCACCCAAATAACGAGATACAGATTTGTCCCTCAACACAATCTGGATGCAAATTGCAAAATCTCCAATATTTTTATGAAGAGTCTGCAGAGCCTGACCAATCAGACCTTGTGGGATGACATTCTTTGCGGAAACAAATCCAAACAAATGGATAAGTCAGCTTATGCATACAGTTTGGACCCTAGGAAATGATGAAGAGAAGGACCAGGGGAGACATGATAGCAGTGTTCCGATATCTCAGAGGGTGCCACAAAGAAGAGGGAGTCAAACTATTCTCCAAGGCACCTGGGGGCAGGACAAGAAGCAATGAGTGGAAACTAATCAAGGAGAGAAGCAACTTAGAACTAAGGAGAAATTTCCTGACAGTGAGAACAATTAACCTCTGGAACAGCTTGCCTCCAGAAGTTGTGAATGCCCAACCCTGGAAGTCTTTAAGAAGATGTTAGATAGCCATTTGTCTGAAATGGTATAAGGTTCCTGCCCACGCAGGGGGCTGGACTAGAAGACCTACAAGGTCCCTTCCAACTCTGCTATTGTATTGTATTGTATTGTATTGTATTGTATTGTATTGTATTGTATTGTATTGTATTGTATTGTATTGTATTGTATTGTATTGTATTGTAAATGTAGAGAAGGGGTTGCAATGGCTATAAGAGCCGTCTACTCAAGTAAACTTAATTCCTGTATTATAATCTGAAATCTCCTTGAATTTATAGCAGTCAATTCCATGGATGCTCTGCGGATTGCAATTTATCCTACCGTGTTTTCCCGGAAGTAAGGCAGGGTCTTATTTCCTTTTGACCCCTGAAATAAGCACTTGGCCTTATTTTTGGGGAAGTCTTATTATTTTTGAGGTGAAGGAGGTGGTTAGTGTAGTCACCGCATGGCTGCTGCTGTGTTGCAATATTTTCAGGAAGGGCTTATTTTTGGGGAAGGGCTTATTTTAGCACATACATTCAAAAGCCTGGTTGGGCTTACTCTCCAAGGAGGTATTACTTTTGGGGAAACAGAGTAGGTCTGGACTTAGTTACATCCTAGTCCTTGTAAGGACATTTTGAACATTTGTGTATGTGCATACAGGTTGTTAGGAGTAGACTCCTAGAGTATGTATGTATGTATGTATGTATGTATGTATGTATGTATGTATGTATCTATGTATCTATGTATATATATATATATATATGTAATTGTTTCACAATGATATATATATATAATACCATGATGATAAATGGTCATTGTTGCTTTAAGGATGTTGGAATGTTGGAATGTTGGAATGCAATTAGAGACTGTAATTATCTTGGCAATAAGAGGAAGTAAGCAGAGCGCAATCTCTCTCTGCTGGATCATCTTTCTCTGCTTGATATCTCTACTGTTTGCTATCTGCTCATGTGACTGACTGTTTGAAGAAGGAAGAATCATTAATTGCTGACTATAAGCAATTGTTAGTTTGTTAAGGACTTTGACTAACTATCTACAATCACTGCTTGTGAAACAGTAGTTTAGTTTTACAACACCAGTAAAGCTAATTATTTTTACTAACAGTGTCTGGGTTACTATTTGTGTGTACACTAGCAACGTTTCTCTAGCTGCATATTCCGCTGCACAACTTTCTGTCTCCCAACGGAGATATCCCCCAACACAGGTCTTCAATATCAAGAGAAGTTGGACTCAATATTGTAAAGTAAAGTTCCATTTTGTATTAATCCTATACAATCATGATGTCATGAACCCAATTGGATCAGGACTCTGAGGCTTCAGTCAGGCTCAAAATACCTTTTATTGAGTACATCATATCAATCCTTAGAAAGGTGACGCTAGCTCTAAGTAATTCTCACTCTTTAGGGTAGTTAAAAGATTAGAAACTTCCCATCCCCCTCAAATGTCTTAGGTCATGTTAACCAATCAGTCCAGCAGCAGCTTGGTCTCAGCAGATGTTTGTTGCTCTCATGCTGATTCTGGTCAATGTTTGGTCTAGCAGTTTAAGGCACCACATTCCAATACTTTCTGATTCTTCCTCTCCTCTCAAGAGCTGCAACTGATAAATGAAATGAAAGTAAGAATGGCTGCAGTCGTTTTGAGGGTTGACACATCTTTATTTTTTATTTTTTTATTTTATTCGAATTTATATCCCGCCCTTCTCCTAAAAAAGGACCCAGGGTGGCGCACAAGAAAATTAAAAACAATACAAATATACAAAATACCGTTAATTAAAAACCAATTAAACCCATATCCTGTGCTAAAACCAATCTAAAAATTCCCTAATTAAAATTTATAAATAAAACAATCAGGAACGGGAGGTTATGCTAGGCCGGCTTGTTGAAATAGGTGCGTCTTAAGACGCTGGCGGAAAAGGCGGAGGTCAGAGATGGTGCGTAGTTCGAGGGGCAGGTCGTTCCAGAGGGTAGGGCCCGCCACAGAGAAGGCCCTTCCCCTGGGCGCCGCCAATCGGCATTGCCCGGCCGACGGCACCCTGAGAAGGCCCTCTCTGTGGGAGCGTATCGGTCGAAGGGATGTATGGGGCAGAAGACGGTCTCGCATTTTGAACTACTTGAGGCTAAAGGGAGGAGTTTCTGGCTGTGTGCAGGGGGGAAAGAAAGGTAAAGATTTCCCCATTTTGAACTACTTGAAGGTAAAGGGAGGAGTTTCTGGCTGTGTGCAGGGGGGGAAGAAAGGTAAAGACTTCCCCATTTTGAACTACTTGAGGCTAAAGGGAGGAGTTTCTGGCTGTGTGCAGGGGGGAAAAGAAAGGTAAAGATTTCCCCATTTTGAACTACTTGAGGCTAAAGGGAGGAGTTTCTGGCTGTGTGCAGGGGGGAAAGAAAGGTAAAGATTTCCCCATTTTGAACTACTTGAAGCTAAAGGGAGGAGTTTCTGGCTGTGTGCAGGGGGGAAAGAAAGGTAAAGATTTCCCCATTTTGAACTACTTGAGGCTAAAGGGAGGAGTTTCTGGCTGTGTGCAGGGGGGGAAGAAAGGTAAAGATTTCCCCATTTTGAACTACTTGAGGCTAAAGGGAGGAGTTTCTGGCTGTGTGCAGGGGGGGAAAGAAAGGTAAAGATTTCCCCATTTTGAACTACTTGAGGCTAAAGGGAGGAGTTTCTGGCTGTGTGCAGGGGGGGAAGAAAGGTAAAGACTTCCCCATTTTGAACTACTTGAGGCTAAAGGGAGGAGTTTCTGGCTGTGTGCAGGGGGGAAAGAGAAAGGTAAAAGAAATAATACATTCTAGATTTGTGCGCTTAAGACTGTGATTGTATTTTATTTCAAAATGACTGGCTTAGTTCAATGTAATAACTGTTTTGCACCTGTCTTCCGCAGTACTCTTTTCAAATTTGGATACTGTCCCCCTTGCAGACAAATTAATAGATTACATAGACACATAACATATCTTGAATCTGTAATTTGTGCTCTCCAGGCAGAAATTAAGTGTCCAATTTGGCCACTCCACCCTGTGGAGATGCCACACTACCAGCCTCCCCTACCGCAAAGATCCCACAGAAGAAGAGCAGCCTGGACAACTGTGGGATCTGGCAGGGTGAGAGCTGTGACCCACAAACACAAAACTTTTGCTGTGTCCCAGCATAACAGATATAGCGCCCTTGCTGATCTTAATGGGGACACTAAAGTGACAGGTCAAGGTAATAATGACGACTCAAATAAGCAGCGGATTGTGGTCCAAAGTGAAGAACCTACTTCAGAAATGCAAAAGCGTGAACCAGGGATCATGCATCAGTCACACAACAAGAGCAAGGTACCCAAAAAGAGAAGTCACCTCCTGATTGGTGACTCAATCGTAAGAGATGTAAACTTAGGTAAGGATATGGAGGTTTTGAAAGATGTCAGATGTTTACCGGGTGCTACAGCCAGCAGAGACAAGAGGCGTATTCTTAAGATAGTCAAGAATGCAAGTAAGGACTGTAAAGTTGATGCTATTATACATCTTGGCACAAATGATCTGTCCCATAAAGATGTAGCTTCTGTGCAGAATGATTTCCAGAGTTTGGGGTACGAACTTAGTAGTACAGGTTGTAGGCTTATCTTCTCAGAGGTTATACCAGTATACAAGGAACAAAAAGGAAAGGGCCAGCGCATAGCAGAGTTTAATGTGTGGCTAAAGGAGTGGTGTAAAAAGGAAGGCTTTGGTCTTATTAGTCATGATGCCTGCAGCTGGTCCAATGATAAACTGTACAAAAGAGATGGTTTGCACCCATCCAAGAAAGGGACTGAGTTACTTGGCACTAAATTCACAGATTTCCTGGCTAAACTTTTAAACTGAATAGTGGGGACAGAGAATCAATAGATAAAGAATATTTCTGTCCCCAGCAAACTAAAATTCATAGGGTTATCAGTGCGTGTAACATAGATAATTGTGCAGGTAATATTATCAACACTGCTGTCAAGCAAAACCAAACAATTAACAGTGGGTGCCATACCATGTACATGAACCATACAAGTGGCAAAGAAATAGGGGCAAAGAGAACCATAGTCAGGCATAACACAGGTTTCGTAGACAGAAAACACAGGGTCAATCAAAATGGACTCAAATGTCTATACACCAATGCACAGAGTATGAGGAATAAACAGGGTGAATTAGAAATTCAAGTAAATGAGGGCAGATACGATATTGTTGCCATTACAGAAACTTGGTGGGATGAAACCCACAAATGGAACATACAGCTAGAAGGATTTAAATTATTTAAAAGAAATAGACCAAATAAAAGAGGAGGTGGAGTTGCACTATATATAAGAAATAATTACATCTCTACAGAAATAGAGCACAACAATGATGAGAACTATCTTGAATGTATTTGGGTCAATATTAAAGGTTGGGGGGGGAATGATATTGTCATAGGTCTATACTACAGGCCACCCAACCAAGCAGAGGAAGTGGATGTACTTTTTGCTAACCAGCTAACTAAGGTATGTAGGAAGCACACTGCAATAGTAATGGGAGATTTTAACTACCCTGACATCAATTGGGAAACAAACTCTGCACCAAGTGGAAGATCCAACAGGTTCCTAACAAACCTAGCAGACAACTTTGTTTCCCAAAAGGTAGAGAAGGGAACAAGGGGATCAGCAATATTGGACTTAATTCTCACTAACAGAGAGGAAATGATAGAAGGTGTAGAAGCTACAGGAACTTTGGGGGCAAGCGATCATGAAATACTGGAATTCAACATTATGCAAACAAAAGTAGTTGAACAAAGTCAAACTAGAGTCTTAGACTTCAAGAGAGCTAATTTCAATAAACTCAGAGAGAGCTTGGGAAGGATTCCATGGATGAGAATCCTCAAGGGGAAAACAACTCAAGAAGCTTGGGAAATTTTGAAAAATGAGATTATAAAAGCCCAGTCCAGCGCAATACCAATGAAGAAGAAAAATAACAGTTCCCAAAAGAAACCAGCATGGCTGCATAAAGAACTCTCTGACAAATTGAAAGACAAAAAGGATAAATATAAAAAGTGGAAAAAGGGGGACATAACCAAGGCAAAATATCAGCAAATAGCCCGAGCCTGTAAAGATGAAGTGAGGAAAGCTAAGGCTCACAATGAAGAAAGGCTTGCCAAAAAAGTAAAAAATAACAAAAAAAGCTTCTTCCAACATGTTAAAAATAAGAAAAAAGTTAAGGAAACAATTGGTCCACTGCTGGGAGAAAATGGCAAGAAGATGATAAGCAACAGGGAGAAAGCAGAACTATTTAACTCTTTTTTTGCATCTGTCTTTACACAAAGGGATAAAACAGTCCAATCAATCAAAAACAGCACCACAAATATCAGATTAGGAACACAAGTTGAAATAGGGAAGAAAATGGTAAGTGAGCACCTGTCCGCCCTGGACGAATTCAAATCACCAGGACCGGATGGATTACACCCCAGGGTTCTGAAGGAACTGGCAGACGAGATCTCAGAACCACTGAACTATATCTTTCAGAGATCCTGGAGCACCGGGGAACTGCCAGAAGACTGGAAAAGAGCAGATGTGGTTCCCATCTTCAAAAAAGGGAAAAAAACAGATCCAGGAAACTATAGACCCATCAGCCTGACCTCAATACCAGGAAAGATTCTGGAAAAGATAATTAAACAACAAATAAGTGAACACCTAGAAGCAAACAAAGTAATAGCCAAAAGCCAACATGGGTTTGTCAAAAACAGATCATGCCAGACGAATCTAATTGCATTCTTTGACAAAGTAACAAAATCAGTGGACCAGAGGAATGCTGTTGATATAATTTACCTGGACTTCAGTAAGGCATTTGATAAAGTAGACCATAACCTACTATTAGATAAAGTAGAAAATTGTGGGTTAGACAGCAGCACCACCAAATGGATTCGCAACTGGCTGACCAACCGCACTCAACGTGTAGTCCTCAATGGAACTGCATCTACATGGAAGGAAGTATGCAGTGGAGTCCCCCAAGGCTCTGTTTTAGGCCCAGTACTCTTTAACATCTTCATCAACGATTTGGATGAGGGGATAAATGGGGAACTCATCAAATTCGCAGACGACACCAAGCTGGCAGGAATAGCCAACACTCCAGAAGATAGGCTTAAGATACAGAAGGATCTAGACAAACTTGAACATTGGGCACTGTCTAATAAAATGAAATTCAATTGTGAAAAAAGTAAGGTCCTACATATAGGCAAGAAAAACCAAATGCACAAGTACAGTATAGGTGGTACCTTGCTCAATAGTAGCAACTGTGAGAGGGATCTCGGAATCCTAGTGGACAACCATTTAAATATGAGCCAGCAGTGTGCAGAGCAGCTGCCAAAAAAGCCAACACAGTTCTAGGCTGCATAAACAGAGGGATAGAATCTAGATCACGTGAAGTGTTAATGCCACTGTATGGTGCCTTGGTAAGGCCACACTTGGAATACTGCATACAGTTTTGGTCGCCACAATGTAGAAAAGACGTGGAGACTCTGGAAAGAGTGCAAAGAAGAGCAACCAAGATGATTAGAGGACTGGAGACTAAGACATATGAAGAACGGCTGCAGGAGCTGGGTATGTCTAGTTTGATGAAGAGAAGGACCAGGGGAGACATGATAACAGTGTTCCGATATCTCAGAGGGTGCCACAAAGAAGAGGGAGTCAAACTTTTCTCCAAGGCACCTGGGGGCAGGACAAGGAGCAATGGGTGGAAACTAACCAAGGAGAGAAGCAACTTAGAACTAAGGAGAAATTTCCTAACAGTAAGAACAATTAACCTCTGGAACAGCTTGCCTCCAGCAGTTGTGAATGCCCCAACCCTGGAAGTCTTTAAAAAGACGTTAGACAGCCATTTGTCTGAAATGGTATAAGGTTCCTGCCCATGCAGGGGGTTGGACTAGAAGACCTACAAGGTCCCTTCCAACTCTGCTATTGTATTGTATTGTATTGTATTGTATTGCATATAGCTAGGCCCCGAGCCATGGAGCGCTTTGAAGATGGTCGTGCATCTTCTACACAAGATGCAATCACTCAAAGTCTTTTTGAGAGTATGTGACTCTCAGCAGAAACAAAAAATTACCCAGTTTCTCTTACGTAAAGAATTAAAAAGCAAATAGAAAATATTGGTAAATCTAGTTAACACTATTATTTTTAAAAAGCTCTCCATGTATACTGTATATTTTTAAAAGCATTTTACAAGTTGGCCACATCCACCCAGTCACATGGCTGGCAAGCCACTCCCACTTGGTCACATGGCTGGCAAGCCACTCCCACCCAGTCACATGGCCGGCAAGCCACTTTCACAAAGCAGGCCACACCTACAGAAGAGGTTCTCCACTGGTCCACATTCATTCAGCAGCCATTCACTTTTCTTGTTTTACCAGACAAGGTTGTTCCCTGACCCATTCCCACTTCATTCAAATTATATTTATGCTTTTTCTGACATATTCAACTTTCATTTCCATGTAACAAACTTGGCAAAGCATTCTCTTATAGCCATTTTCACCTTTCAATAAACATTAATTCCTGACAACAAACCATAGGATACCCACTGCCTTTCTATCAGCATTTGCACATTTAAAAATCCATTTTCTCATTGTCATTAAACATTCTGCCAAGGTGTACAAATTGATCTTTTTGCTCTAGTTTTGGGGTACTTATGTGAAGCTTGCAATCGTTCACTCCATTTTCCCTGTCAGACAAAACTGTCAAAACTACTGTGACAAAACTACTGCGGTCTAAGTAGTTGCAAATCATTTGAGTTTTCAAGCCAATAACGTAACATTGTCTGCATACAAAATTGAAGCACATTCTCATCCTTAACCAAAACATGTATATCATCCCCATAGGCATTCCTTTTATATTTTTCTATAAACATAATAAACAACCAAAGAGATATCACAAATCTTTATCTTAGTTCTTGTTCAGTATTGAAGCACTCTCTAAACATTCCACTTATTCTCTCACAAGATAGACTCTTATCACATTCAGCCACGTTTCAATTCTACAGTGGCACAAAACCATAATTTAAGCCTATTCGCGGATTTCTTGAAATCAACAATTAACTTGCTTTCTCAAGGTCAAACATTCCTCTAATGTTTGATCTCTAAAGAGCAAATCTCTGGGATTCTCACCTAAACAGTATAAAGCCTCTGTTAGGGTTCCGACAGATGCCCTAATTAACTCATGAGCCTCGAGCCAAATTTCAGAAGAAATCCAGTTATTTATTAGGTGCAACATGTCACCACTGTTCCCGTTTGTGGTCAACTCTGCCGCACATGATTTATGGTTCAACTGTGGCCCTGTTTCCCCCCTCCTCTCAAAATGTGTCATTAATCACATTGTCCAAACGAGGCATTTCTGCGGGCTGCAAAACCCCCACCTTTCAGGCCAGCTCCGATAATCTGAGATCCAACCTTGAAAAATGTATGCGTGGAATGTGGCTGCTGATCAGCTCTCCCCCTTCCTGCCCATGGCAACTCAAGAGCAGACCATGATTGTTTTGCGAGTTGACAGCCACAGCATACTTTTCAAATTTTGCTTACTCTCCATCTTTTGTACCATTTCAGTCAAAAATTGGCCAAACATGTTTGCAAGCATACATTAAGTTAACTTAATAAGTTAAACACCCTGTTGCCTTTGCATTCACCATTGCTACATTTCTATTTGTGTAGGTAACAACAGGCATTCTTCAAAACTGCAACCACAAATGCAGTCTTTACACACACACGAAACAAGCTACACAGCCACTACATATGCATATTTTAGCTGCAGTTATAGGAGCATCTGTAGACTTACAATTTTTTCAACACTGTTATAACATTTATGACTTTCTTCACATAATGTTGTTTATTTCCTTTTCTTGGGATTCACATTTATGTGATTCATGTACCGTTCATTGACACTACCATTACAATACAGTGGGGTTTTTTTTCCTCATTCTCTTTATAGTCATATTGTTTATTCCCTTTCACCTATTTTTTTATAGAGCATTTTTAATTTCCATCAAAATCATGTCAAATCTTTTTTATTTTAATCATTTCTTGCTTCCCTTTTCCACTTTCTTTGCAACTACTGCATCTTTTACCTTTTATACCTGTTGTAATTTTTTTTATTCTGGTGTTTTAAAGCAGAATCTTTGATACAATATTTGTCATCTAGAGCTTCATTCACTTCATTCCATAAAGCATGTTTTTCATACTCCTATTAGCATAATTCCAGAGTTATATATGATACTCTGTAAAGATAATTCTTTTTGCACTGTCACAAGCACTTTCCACATTCTTTTTCTTATCTCCACCTTCAATTCATGTTAGGAAATTACCGTTTTCTAGTACTTTTCAATATAAAAGTATTGTGGCGGGCCCGGCCCTCTGGAACGACCTACCCCCCGACCTTCGCACTACCTCGGACCTCCGCCTCTTCCGCCAACGTCTTAAGACGTACTTATTCCAACAAGCCGGCCTAGGATAGCCCCCCGCGTCTGACTTTTAAATATAAATTATAATTTGGTTACGGTTTTAATAATGGGTTTTAGCACGGGTGAATTAATTTAATATATTTTTAATTGATGTATATTGTATTTATGGTTTTATATAATGCCTGTGCGCCGCCCTGGGTCCTAACAAGGAGAAGGGCGGGGTATAAATTTAATAAAATAAATAAAAAATAAATAAAATTTATACTTTCTCAGCCTGCAGCTTTTCTACTCTTTCTTTCTTTCTTTCTTTCTTTCTTTCTTTCTTTCTTTCTTTCTTTCTTTCTTTCTTTCTTTCTTTCTTTCTTTCTTTCTTTCTTTCTTTCTTTCCTTCCTTCCTTCCTTCCTTCCTTCCTTCCTTCCTTCCTTCCTTCCTTCCTTCTTCTTTCTTTCTTTCTTTCTTTCTTTCTTTCTTTCTTTCTTTCTTTCTTTCTTTCTTTCTTTCTTTCTTTCTTGTGAGATCCAATCCTGACACTATCAAAAAACATTGAGATCTGAAAGATCAGATTAGAAACTCTGGATGGGCGACATATACATTTAATAAATAAATACCAACTAAAAAATAAATTTATGACATATAATCCATCAATCCTTTGACTATCTTTCTCATGCTTCCATTTCAAGACTTCATAATCTTGAGTTAGTTCCTATGTGTAGGGATGGATGAATTTACAATACAATACAATAGCAGAGTTGGAAGGGACCTAGGAGGTCTTCTAGTCCAACCCCCTGCCTAGGCAGGAAGCCCTATACCATTTCAGACAAATGGCTATCCAACATCTTCTTGAAGCCTTGCAGTGTTGGGGCATTCACAACTTCTGGAGGCAATTTCTCTTCCACTGGTTAATTGTTCTAACTGTCAGGAAATTTCTCCTCAGTTCTAAGTTGCTTCTCTCCTTGATTAGTTTCCACCCATTGCTTCTTGTTCTGCCCCCAGGTGCCGTGGAGAATAGCTTGACTCCCTCTTCTTTGTGGCAACCGTTGAGATTTCCCTCCTTCTATCCCAGCTCCCTGAAAATGCATCCCATACTCATGTTTTCATTTTAGCTATGATTCAAAATGGCTGTTTCTGATCGGCACCTGTCACAGCAGGTGGTTTTTTAGCAATTCACTTCATCCTAGTAGCAGCCCCAACTCCAACTGGCTACTGGGCCTGACACACCTCTTTCCTTCCAGTAGCTAGTTACTGTCGTAGGCTGCCATTTTGTTCTGGCTACTGGGCTCCTACATTCCCGGTGATTGGGAGTTGTTATGCATGGTTGTGTTTACCAGATTACTGTTAGGGTTTTAAATGCTATTATATCAGTCTGCACCTGTTTGTCTTCATATGTACAACATAGAGAAAAGGAAACATTCTCCAGAAAAAAACACTAAAATAGGACAAGATGGCACAATATATAAATCTTTTTTTTTTAGTCAACTCGATATTACCAGCGACTTCCAGCAGTCTCATAACATACCGAGTGACATAGTAAGACTGCCAGGCTCTCCATGGATCGTTGTTTGGCCTAGGAGGCAGCGAAGAGAGCCGAAGCAGAAGCGGGGATGCAGAGCAGGTTTGCTAGTTCGGTTACAGAAGCACCCTCACAGACCAGCATTACCAAGCATTTCCTAACCAACTCTAGATCCTTTGTCCACAAAACCGATGAACTAGAGCTATGGATGGCAGCGAATAAGCTCATTCGTGACTGCGGTGTGATGATCATCACAGAGACCTGGCTTGTACCGGATTCGTACCGGATTCGTCTGTGGAGCTAACTAACTGCACTATACACCGCTTTGACAGAAACAACAACTCTGGTAAAAGCAAAGGTGGAGGACTGTGTATTTACACATATAATAACTGGTGTACTAACAGTAGAGTTGCTTATACACACTGTTCTGCAGACATGGAATTCTCCACTGTCATTTGTCAGCCATTTTATTTACCTGAAGAGATTTCTGTTATAGTTATCACTGCTGTCTATATTCCACCTGAAGCAAATGTTAGCACAACACTCAAACCAATTTCATTGAAATTTTATTACAATGACATTAAAGATTATTATTATTATTATTATTATTATTATTATTATTATTATTATTATTATTATTATTATTATTATTATTATTATTATTATTATTATTATTATTATTATTGTTGTTGTTGTACATTTTAAACTTTTTTCTTTCTATAGCTGCTCTGGGAATAGTTAAATTTAATATTTCATTAATAAACATGAAGATGCATGTTTAATTTTTTTTCCATTGTCTGTTTTTGTTGGGTTGGAAACAATTGCCATATTTTACATATAAATATAACTTTGAAGGGTGCAAATTTGACCACTTCATGGGATTTATTATCTGTACCAATCATACCTAGGTGTTGTGGCCCAGCCGGCTAGTGAGGAGTCCTATGAGTCTGCGCTGGAGGAGGAGGGGGAC